>SDVV010009572.1:0-16644 GCA_016164225.1 Gammarus roeselii | reverse complement strand
CCCTTTAGCACAAAAGGGCTAAGTTGTGTGAGTGTGAGCGTGTGAGGGTGTGAGGTGCGCCTTGCCGTCGGCCACCCCCCCTTTCTGGGGGATGCGGCCTAGTGTCTGTATCTGTATCTGTATCTGGTTGTTTTAGTTGTTTAAGTTATTTTAGTCGTTTTAGTTGTTTCCGTTGTTTGAGTTGCTTTAGTTGTTATAGTTGTTATAGTTGTTTTAGTTGTTCAGGTGTTTTAGTTTTTTTAGTTGTTATAGTTGTTTTAGTTGTTTTAGTTGTATTAGGTGTTTTAGTTGTTCTAGGTGTTATAGTTGTTGTAGGTGTTTCAGTTGTTATAGGTGTTTTAGTTGTTTTAGGTGTTTTAGTTGTTTAATGTGTTATAGGTGTTACAGTTGTTTTAGTTGTTTTAGTTGTTATAGTTGTTTCCGGTGATTTAGTTGTTATAGGTGTTCTAGTTGTTATGGGAGTTTTAGTTGTTTAAGTGTTTTAGTTGTTTCAGGTGTTGTAGTTGTTTTAGTTTTTTCAGTTGTTTTTGGTGTTTATTAGGTGTTTTAGGTCTTTTAGTTGTTCTAGGTGTTTTACTTGTTTAAGTAGTTTTATTTGTTATAGTTGTTATAGTTGTTTTTGTTGTTTTATTTGTTTTAGTTGTTTTATTTGTTATAGTTGTTATAGTTGTTTTAGTTGTTTCAGTTTTTTAGTTGTTATAGTTGTTATAGGTGTTCTAGGTGTTATAGGTGTTGTAGGTGTTTTAGGTGTCCTAGTTGTTCAGGTGTTTCAATTGTTTTAGGTGTTTCTAGTTGTTATACGTGTTTTAGTTGTTATATGTGTTTTAGTTGTTTAGGTGTTATAGTTGTTTTAGGTGTTATAGTTGTTTTAGGTGTTATAGTTGCTTTATGGGTTTTAGTTGTCCAAGTTGTTAGGTGTTTTAGTTGTTTTAGTTGTTTTTGTTGTTATAGTTGTTATAGTTGTTATAGTTGTTATAGTTGTTATAGTTGTTTCAGTTGTTATAATTGTTTTAGTTGTTATAGGTGATCTAGGTGTTTCAGGTGTTTAGTTGTTTTAGTTGTTTCAGTTGTTTTAGTTGTTTTAGTTGTTGTAGGTGTTAAAGTTAATTTTGGTGTTTTAGTTGCTCTAGTTGTTCAAGTTGTTGTAGTTGTTTAGTTGTTTTCGTTGTTTATTTGTTATAGTTGTTTTTTAGGTATTATAGTTGTTTTAAGGGTTTTAGTTGTTTAAGTTGTTTAGGTGTTTTAGTTGTTTAAGTTGTTTCTGTTGTTTTAGTTGATTTAGTTGTTATAGTTGTTATAGTTGTTTTAGTTGTTATAGTTGTTTAGTTGTTGTATTTGTTTTAGTTGTTTTAGGTGTTATAGTTGTAATAGGTGTCATAGTTGTTTTAGGTGTTAAAGTTGTTTTATGTGTTTTAGGTGTTTAGTTGTTATAGTTGTTTTAGTTGTTTAACTTTATTCTGGTGTTTTTAGTTGTTTAGGGGTTCTACTAGTTTTAGGAGTTTTAGTTGTTGTAGGAGTTTAAGTTGTTTAGTTGTTTTAGTTGTTCCTAGGTATTATAGTTGTTTTAGGTGTTATAGGTGTTTTAGGTGTTATAGTTGTTTGAGGTGTTATAGTTGTTTTAGTTGTTTTAGTTGTTATAGTTGTTTTAGTTGTTTTAGTTGTTTTAGGTGTTATAGTTGTTCTAGGTGTTGTAGGTGTTTTAGGTGTTTCAGGTGTTTTAGGTGTTTCAGGTGTTATATGTGTTTTAGTTGTTGGAGGTGTTTTAGTTTTTTTAGATGTTTATTTTTTTCAGTTGTTTAGTTGTTTATAGTTGTTTAGTTGTTTTAGTTGTTTAGTTGTTTTATTTGTTTTAGTTGTTTAGTTGTTTTAGATGTTTTAGCTGTTTTAGTTGTTTTTAGTTGTTTTAGTTGTCTTAGTTAATGAAGTTGTTTTAGTTTTTTCAGTTGTTTTAGTTGTTGTAGTTGTATTTGTTGTTCTAGTTGTTCTAGTTGTTCTAGTTTTTCTAGTTGTTTAGTTGTTTCAGTTGTTGTAGTTGTTATAGTTGTTTTAGTTGTTTTAGGTGTTAGTTGTTTCAGTTGTTTAGTTGTTTTAGTTGTTATAGGGGTTTTAGTTGTTATATGTGTTATAGTTATTGTATGTGTTCAAGTTGTTTATGATGTTTTAGTTGTTGTAGGTGTTCTAGTTGTTTTAGGTGATTTAGTTGTTATAGATGTTATAGTTGATTTATGAGTTATAATTGTTTATGGTGTTTTCGTTGTTTAAGGTGTTATAGTTGTTGTAGGTGTTCTAGTTGTTGTAGGTGTTTCAGTTGTCATAGGTGTTTTAGGTGTTTCCGGTATTCCAGGTGTTAAGTTTTTTTGGTGTTTTAGTTGTTATAGGTGTTTTAGTTGTTATATGTGTTCCAGTTGTTGTAGGTGTTTTAGGTGTTGTAGGTGTTTCAGGTGTTTTATGTGTTTTAGGTGTATTATGTGTCCTAGTTGTTCTAGGTGTTTAGTTTTTTGAAATGTTCTAGTTGTTTTAGGTGTTTAGGTGTTTATGTTGTTCTATGTGTCTAGTTGTATTACGGGTTTTAGTTGTTGTAGGTGTTTTAGATGTTTTAGTTGTTAGTTTTTTAGGTGTTTTAGTTGTTTTATTTGTTGCAGTTGTTCTAGTTGTGTTAGTTGTTTAGTGGTTTAGTTGTTTTAGTTGTTTTAGTTGATTTTGTTGTTTTAGGTGTTTTAGTTGTTATAGGTGTTTTAGTTGTCGTTGATGTTTTAGTTGTTTAGTTGTTTAAGGTGTTTTAGTTGTTCTAGGTGTTATAGTTGTTATAGGTGTTCCAGTTGCTATAGGTGTTTTAGTTGTTTTAGGTGTTTTAGTGGTTTAATGTAATTTAGTTGTTCTAGTTGTTTTAGTTGTTATAGTTGCTTCCGGTGTTTTTGTTGTTTTAGGTGTTCTAGTTGTTATAGGAGTTTTAGTTGTTTAGGTGTTTTAGTTGTTATAGGTGTTGTAGTTGTTTTCGTTGTTTCAGTTGTTTTAGGTGTTTTTTTAGGTGCTTTAGGTCTTATAGTTGTTGTAGGTGTTTTAGTTGTTTAATTAGTTTTAGTTGTTCTAGTTGTTATAGTTGTTTTTGTTGTTATAGGTGTTTTAGTTGTTGTAGTTGTTATAGTTGTTAAAGTTGTTTTAGTTTTTTCAGTTGTTTTAGTTGTTCTAGTCATTAGAGGTGTTCTAGGTGTTCTAGGTGTTGTAGGTGTTTTAGGTGTCCTAGTTGTTTAGGTGTTTCAGTTGTTTTAGGTGTTTCTGTTTGTTATACGTGTTTTAGTTGTTATAGGTGTTTTAGTTGTTTAGGTGTTATAGTTGTTTTAGGTGTTATAGGTGATCTAGGTGTTTCAGGTGTTTAGTTGTTTTAGTTGTTTCAGTTGTTTCAGTTGATTTAGTTGTTTTAGTTGTTGTAGGTGTTATAGTTAATTTAGGTGTTTTAGTTGTTCTAGTTGTTTTAGTTGTTCTAGTTGTTTTAGTTTTTTTTTTCTGTTATAGTTGTTTTTAGGTGTTTTAGTTGTTATTAGGGTTTTAGTTGTTTAAGTTGTTTAGGTGTTTTAGTTGTTTCAGTTGTTTTGTGTTGTTTTAGTTGATTTAGTTGTTATAGTTGTTATAGTTGTTTTAGTTGTTATAGTTGTTTTGGTTGTTGTATTGTTTTAGTTGTTTTAGGTTTTATAGTTGTTATAGGGGTCATAGTTGTTTTAGGTGTTAAAATTGTTATATGTGTTTTAAGTGTTTAGTTGTTATAGTTGTTTTAGTTGTTTTACTTGTTTCTGGTGTTTATAGTTGTTTTGGCGTTCTAGTTGTTTTAGGAGTTTTAGTTGTTGTAGGAGTTTAAGTTGTTTAGAAGTTTTAGTTGTTATAGGTACTTTAGTTGTTTTAGGTGTTCTAGGTGTTTTAGGTGTTATAGTTGTTTGAGGTGTTATAGTTGTTTCAGTTGTTTTAGTTGTTCTAGTTGTTTAGTTGTTCTAGTTGTTTTAGGTGTTATAGTTGTTTTAGTTGTTTTAGTTGATTTAGTTGTTTTAGTTGTTTAGTTGTTTTAGTTATTGTAGTTGTTATAGTTGTTTTAGTTTTCCTAGTTGTTATAGTTGTTTAAGTTGTTTTAGTTGTTATAGTTGTTATAGTTGTTTTAGTTGTTTTATTTGTTTTGGGTGTTAGTTGTTTCAGTTGTTTAGTTGTTTAAGTTGTTATAGGGGTTTTAGTTGTTATAGGTGTTTAGTGGTTTTATGTGTTCAAGTTGTTTCTGGTGTTATAGTTGTTTTAGGTGTTCTAGTTGTTTTAGGTGATTCAGTTGTTTTAGATGTTATAGTTGTTTATGTTTTATAGTCGTTTATGGTGTTTTAGTTGTTTTATGTGTTATAGTTGTTGTAGGTGTTCTAGTTGTTGTAGGTGTTTCAGTTGTTTAAGGTGTTTTAGGTGTTTCCGGCATTTCAGGTGTTAAGGTGTTATAGGTGTTTTAGTTGTTATAGGTGTTCTAGTTGTTTTTTGTGTTCTACTTGTTATAGGTGTTGTAGGTGTTGTAGGTGTTTCAGGTGTTTCAGGTGTTTTAGGTGTTTTAGGTGTATTATGTGTTTAAGTTGTTCAAGGTGTTTTAGTTTTTTTAGGTGTTTTAGTTGTTTTAGGTGTATTAGTTGTTTTATGTGTCTAGTTGAATTACGGGTTTTAGTTGTTTTAGGTGTTATAGTTGTTTTAGTTGTTTAGTTTTTTAGTTGTTTTAGTTGTTTTAGTTGTTTTAGTTGTTCTAGTTGTGTTAGTGGTTTTAGTTGTTTAGTTGTTTCAGTTGCTTTTAGTGGTTTTAGTTGTTTTAGTTGTTTAGTTGTTTTAGTTGTTATAGCTGTTTTAGCTGTTTAGTTGTTTCAGTTGTTATAGTTGTTTTAGTTGTTGTAGTTGTTTTAGTTGTTTTAGTTGTTTTAGTTGTTGTAGGTGTTCTAATTGTTTTAGTTTTTCTAGTTGTTTTAGTTGTTTTAGTTGTTGTAGTTGTTATAGTTGTTTTAGTTGTTTTAGTTGTTTTAGGTGTTAGTTGTTTCAGTTGTTTAGCTGTTTTAGTTGTCATAGGGGTTTGAGTGATAAGTGTTAAGTGTTATAGTTGTTTATGGTGTTTTAGTTGTTTATAGGTGTTATAGTTGTTGTAGGTGTTCTAGTTGTTGTAGGTGTTTCAGTTGTTATAGGTGTTTTAGGTGATTCCGGTATTCCAGGTGTTAAGGTGTTCTAGGTGTTTTAGTTGTTATAGGTGTTTTAGTTGTTTTATGTGTTCTAATTGTTATAGGTGTTTCAGGTGTTGTAGGTGTTTCAGCTGTTTTAGGTGTTTTAGGTGTATTATGTGTTCTAGTTGTTCTAGGTGTTTTAGTTCTTGTAGGTGTTTTTGTTGTTTTAGGTGTTTTAGGTGTTTATGTTGTTTTATGTGTCTAGTTGTATTACGGGTTTTAGTGGTTTTAGGTGTTTTAGTTGTTTTAGTTGTTTAGTTTTTTAGTTGTTTTAGTTGTTTTAATTGTTTTAGTGTTGTTAGTTGTTTTAGTTGTTTAGTTGTTTAAGTTGTTTTAGTTGTTATAGTTGTTTTAGTTGTTTTAGTTGATTTAGTTGTTATAGGTGTTTAGTTGTTATAGGTATTTTAGTTGTTATAGGTGTTCTAGGTTTTTTAGGTGTTATAGTTGTTTATGTGATTTAGTTGTTTTAGGTGTTTTAGTTGTTATAGGTGTTTTAGTTGTTGTAGGTGTTTTAGTTGTTCTAGGTGTTAAGTTGTTATATGTGTTTCAGTTGTTTTGGGTGTTCTAGTCGTAATAGGTGTTTCAAATGTTATGGTTGTTTTAGTTGTTTTGTTATAGGTGTTTCAGGTGTTGTAGGTGTTTCAGCTGTTTTAGGTGTTTTAGGTGTATTATGTGTTCTAGTTGTTCTAGGTGTTTTAGTTCTTGTAGGTGTTTTTGTTGTTTTAGGTGTTTTAGGTGTTTATGTTGTTTTATGTGTCTAGTTGTATTACGGGTTTTAGTGGTGTTAGGTGTTTTAGTTGTTTTAGTTGTTTAGTTTTTTAGTTGTTTTAGTTGTTTTAATTGTTTTAGTTGTGTTAGTTGTTTTAGTTGTTTAGTTGTTTAAGTTGTTTTAGTTGTTATAGTTGTTTTAGTTGTTTTAGTTGATTTAGTTGTTATAGGTGTTTAGTTGTTATAGGTATTTTAGTTGTTATAGGTGTTCTAGGTTTTTTAGGTGTTATAGTTGTTTATGTGATTTAGTTGTTTTAGGTGTTTTAGTTGTTATAGGTGTTTTAGTTGTTGTAGGTGTTTTAGTTGTTCTAGGTGTTAAGTTGTTATATGTGTTTCAGTTGTTTTGGGTGTTCTAGTCGTAATAGGTGTTTCAAATGTTATGGTTGTTTTAGTTGTTCAAGTTATTTTAGTCGTTTTAGTTGTTTCAGTTGTTTGAGTTGTTATAGTTGTTATAGTTGTTTTAGTTGTTGTATGTGTTTTAGTTGTTTAGGTGTTTTAGTTGTTTTAGTTGTTTTAGGTGTTTTAGTTGTTTAATGTGTTTTAGGTGTTCTAGTTGTCTTAGTTGTTTTAGTTGTTATAGCTGTTTCTGGTGTTTGTAGTTGTTTAAGGTGTTCTAGTTGTAATAGGAGTTATAGTTGTTTTAGGTGTTTTAATTGTTTTAGGTGTTGTAGTTGTTTCAGTTGTTTCAATTGTTGAGGTGTTTTTTTAGCTGATTTAGTTGTTCAAGGTGTTTTAGTTGTTTATGTTGTTCTAGTTGTTTTAGGTGTTATAGTTGTTTCAGTTGTTTTAGTTGATTTAGTTGCTATAGGTGTTTTAGTTGTTATAGGTATTTAGTTGTTTATGTGATTTAGTTGTTTTATTTGTTCTAGTTGTGTTAGTTGTTTTAGTTGTTATAGTTATTGTAGTTGTTGTAGTTGTTTTAGTTGTTTTAGTTGTTTAAGTTGTTATAGTTTTTTAGGTGTTAAAGTTGATTTAGGGGTTTTATTTGTTCTAGTTGTTAAAGGTGTTTTAGTTGTATTAGTTGTTTTTGTTGTTTTATTTGATCTAGTTGTTATAGTTGTATAGTTGTTTTAGTTGTTATTGTGGTTTTAGTTGTTGTATTTGTTTTAGTTGTTTTAGGTGTTATAGTCGTTATAGGTGTCATAGTTGTTTTATGTGTAGTAGTTGTTTTATATATTCTAGGTGTTTTAGTTGTTATAGTTGTTTTAGTTGTTTTACTTGTTACTGGTGTTTTAGTTGTTTAGGTGTTCTAGTTGTTTTAGGAGTTTTAGTTGTTGTAGGAGTTTAAGTTGTTTAGGTGTTTTAGTTGTTTCTAGGTATTGTAGTTGTTTTAGGTGTTATAGTTGTTTTAGGTGTTATAGTTGATTGAGGTGTTAGAGTTATTTTAGTTGTTTTAGGTGTTTTAGTTGTTTTATGTGTTAGTTGTCATATGTGTTGTAGGTGTTTTAGGTGTTTCAGGTGGTTTAGGTGTTTTAGGTGTTCTATGTGTTATAGTTGTTGGAGGTGTTTTAGTTTTTTTAGATGCTAATTTTTTTCAGTTGTTTAGTTGTTTTAGTTGTTTAGTTGTTTTAATTGTTTTAGTTGTTTTAGTTGTTTAGTTGTTTAGTTGTTTTAGTTGTTTTAGCTGTTTTAGTTGTTTAAGTTGTTTCAGTTGTTATAGTTGTTGTGGTTGTTTTAGTTTTTTTAGTTGTTTTAGTTGTTGTAGTTGTTCTTGTTGTTCTAGTTTTTCTAGTTGTTTTAGTTGTGTTAGTAGTTGTAGTTGTTATAGTTGTTTTAGTTGTTTTAGTTGTTTTAGGTGTTAGTTGTTTCAGTGGTTTAGTTGTTTTAGTTGTTATAGGGGTTTTAGTTGTTATAGGTGTTTTAGTTGTTTTATGTGTTCAAGTTGTTTATGGTGTTTTAGTTGTTTTAGGTGTTTTAGTTGTTTCAGGTGATTCAGTTGTTTTAGGTGTCATAGTTGTTTTATGAGTTATAGTTGTTTATGGTGTTTTAGTTGTTTTAGGTGTTATAGTTGTTGTAGGTGTTCTAGTTGTTGTAGGTGTTTCAGTTGTTTTAGCTGTTTTAGGTGTTTCCGGTATTCCAGATCCAGAACAACTATAACAACTAAAACACATAAACAACTAAACAACTGAAACCCCTATAAAACTATACCACCTAAAACAAGTATAACACATAAACAACTATAACACCTACAACAACAAAAAAAAACCTAAAACGACTGGAACACGTATAACAACTATAAACACCTAAAACAACTTTAACACATAAAACATTATAACAACTAGAACAACTAAAACAATTAAACCAACTATAACAACTAAAACAACTATAAAAACTAAAATACCTTAAACAACTAAAAGACCCAAAACACCTAAAACACCTATATAAACTGAAACACCTAAAACAACTAAAACACCATAAACAACTATAACAACTAAAACGACTAATCAACTAAAACACCTAGAACACATACAACAACTAAAACACCTAGCACAACTAAAACACCTATAACAACTAAAACAACTATAACAACTCAAACAACTAAAACAACTAAACAACTAGAAAAACTAAAACAACTAGAACAACTACAACAACTAAAACAACTAAAACAACTACACAACTAAAACCACTGAAACAACTAAAACAACTAAATCAACTAAACAACTAAAACAACTAAACAACTAGAACACATATAACAACTGAAACACATAAAACAACTATAACACCTAAAAAAATATAACACCTAGAACAACTAAAACACCTATAACAACTATAACACATAAAACAACTATAAAAACTACAACAACTATAACACCTAGAACATCTAAAACAACCACAACAACTAAAACAACTAGAACACATATAACAACTAAACTACCTATAACAACTTGAACAACTAAAACAACTAGAACAACTATAACAACATAAACAACAAAAACAACTAGAACAACTGTAACAACTAAAACAACTAAAACAACTAAAACAACTAGAACACCTAAATCAACTATAACACCTAGAACAACTAAAACAACTAAATCAACTGTAACAACTAAAACAAAGAAAACAACTATAACAACTATAGCCACTGCAACAACTGAAACAACTAAACAACTATAACAACTAAAACACCTCAACAACTAAAACAACTAAAACCCCTAAAAACTATAACACCTAAAACAACTATAACACCTAGAAACAACTAAAACATCTAAAACAACTATAACACCTACAACAACAAAAAACACTTAATACAACTGGAACACGCATAACAACTAAAAAAAACTAGAACAACTTTAACACATAAAACACCTATAACAACTAAAACAACTAAAAGAACTATAACAACTAGAACAAATAAAACAACTATAACAACTAAAACACCTTAAACAACTAAAAGACCCAAAACACCTATAACACCTATATAAACTGTAACACCTAAACCAACTACAACACCTAAAACAACTATAACACCTAAAACAACTGAAACTCCCTGAACAACTAAAACACCTAGAAATACTAAAAACACCAAAAACAACTAAACAACTAAAACAACTAAACAACTAAAACACATAAAACAACTATAACAACTAACACAACTAAAACAACTAAAACAACTATAACAACTAAAACAACTCAACAACTAATACAACTAAAACAACTAAAACCACTTGAACAACTGAAACAACTAAAACAACTAAAACAACTAAAACACCTATAACAACTGGAACACCTAGAACAACGAAAAGACCTAAAACAACTAAAACACCCAACATCTAGAATACCTAAAACAACCTAGAACACCTACAATACCTATAACACCTAAAACACCTAGAACAACTATAACACCTAAAATAACTAAACCACCTAAACAACTATAACACCTAAAACAACTAAAACACCTAAAACAACCAAAACACGTGAAACAACTATAACACCTATAACACCTAAAACACCTTAAACAATTAAAATACCTATAACAACTGTATGTATATATATACACATACAGCCGTTTACCCCTAGTTAGGGGGGTGGCTAAGTTAGGCAAACACAGAGGGGGAGGCACCCAATATCCCCGCCCCAACCCCGCCATGTCCTTGCCGAGGCTCGAATTCGCGACACGCAGCACCAGAGGCTGACACTGCAGTCGGATACGCTAACCACTCGGCCACGGCGGTTAACAACTAAAACACCTAAAACAACTAAACAACTGAAAGAACTAAAACAACTAAAACAACTAAAACAACTAAAACAACTAAAACAACTAAACAACTAAACAACTATACCAACTAGAACAACTAAAACAATTATAACAATTAAAAAAAAAACTTAAACAACTAAAACACCTAAAACACCTAAAACAACTAAAACACCTAAAACAACTATAACACATAAACAACTATAACACCTAAAACAACTAAAACACCTGAAAAAAATAGAACACATAAGATAACTATAACACATAAAACACCTAAAACACCTATAACACCTGAAACACCTTGAACACGTAAAAAACCTATAACAACTAGAACACATAAAACAACTATAAAACCTAAAACAACAAAAACAACTACGACAACTTTAACAACCATAACACCAAAAACAACTTAAACAACTAAAACAACTAAAACAACTAGAACAACTAAAACAACTATAACACCTATAACAACTAGAACACGTAGAACACCTAAAACACCTATAAACAACTAAAACACCTGTAACAACTAGAACACCTGAACAACTAAAAATCCTAGAACAACTAAAACTTCTAAAACAACTAGAACACCTAAAACAACTAGAACACCTACAACAACTAAGACACCAGAAAACAAGTAAAACATCTAAACAACTAAAACAACTAGAACCCATAAAACACATAAAACAACTAAAACTCCATAGACCACTAAAACTCCTATAACAACTCGAACACCTAAAACAACTAAAACACCAAAAACAAGTAAAACTACTATAACAAATAAATCAACTAAAACACCTAAACACATAAAACAGCTATAACACCTAAAAAAACTATAACACCTATAACAACTATAACACCTACAACAACTGAAACAACTACATCAACTAAAACACCTAGAAACAACAATAACAACCAAAACACCTATTAATACATTTAACAACTAAAATATCTATAACAACAACAACACCTTAACCAACTAAAACAACTAGAACAACAAAAACAATCTAAACAATTATAACAACTAACAACTAAAACAACTAAACAACTAAAACAACTAAAACAACTAAAACAACTAAAACAACTAAACAACTAGAACAACTAAAACAACTATAACACCTAAAACAAATGGAACAACTAAAACAACTTATACAATTAAAACAACTATTACATCTCAATCAACTAAAACAACTAAAACAACTTAAACAACTAGAACAACTAATCACCTAAAACGACTAAAACACCCAGAACAACAAAAACACCTAAAATAACTATAACACCTAGAACAACTAAAACACCTAAAACAACTACAACACATAAAACAACTATAACACCTAAAACAACTAAAACACACAAAACAACTAAAACACATGTAACAACTACAACACATTAAACACCTATAACACCTATAACACCTGAAACACCTAAAACACCTATAACACCTAAAACAACTGGAACACATTAAACAACTATAACACCTAAAACAACTATAAACAACTAAACACCCAGAACAACTAAAACAACTAAAACAACTAAAACAACTAAAACTACTATAACAACTAAAACAACTATAATAACTGGAACAACAACAATAACTAAACAACTAAAACACCTGTAACAACTATTACCTAAAACACCTTGAACACCTAAAACAACCAACTCAAATAAAACAACTGAATCACATAACAACTAAAACTCCTGTAACAATGAAACTCATAAAACAACTAGAACACCTTAAACAACTAAAACACCAGAAACAAGTAAAACAACTAGAACAACTGAACAACTAAACACCTAAAACACATAAAACAACGATAACAACTAAAACAACTATAACACCAATATCAACTAGAACACCTAAAACGACTAAAACAACTACAACAACTTAAACACCTAAAACAACCAAACAACTAAACAACTATAACAACTAGAAACAACTAAAACACCTATAACAACTAAAACAACTATAACAACTTAAACAATTAAAACATTTATAACAACCAAAACAACTATAACAACTAAAACAACTACAACAACTAAAACAACTAAACAACTATAACACCTAAATTTACGAAAACACCTAAAACAAGTATAACAAGTGCAACAACTGAAACAACTAAAACAACTATAACACCTATAACACCCAGAATACCTATATCAACTAAAAGAACAATAACAACTAAAACAACTGAAACAACTATAACAACTATATTAACTAAAACAACTAAAACAACAAAAACAACTAAAAAACAACTAAAACACCTTAACAACTATAACAATTAAAACCCCTAGAACAACTATAACACCTAAAACAACTATAACACCTAAACAACTATAACACCTCAAACAACTAAAACACCTAAAACAACTATTACACCTAAAACAACTAAAACACCTACAACTCCTGAAACCCCTGTAACACCTATAACACCTAAAACCCCTAGAACACCTATAACAACTAAAACAACTACAACAACTATAACAACTATGACAACTAAACAATTAAAACAACAAAAACGACAAAAAATAACTAGAACACCTAAACAACTAGAAAAACTAGAACCCCTAAAACAATAATAACACCCAAAACAACTATAACACCAAAAAACAACTATAACACCTAGTTCAACTAGAACGCCTAAAACTCTGGAACCCGTAAAACATTTAGAAACACCTAAAACAACTGAAACACCTATAACACCTACAACCCCTATAACATTTAAAACACCTAAAACACCTAGAACACCTATATTAACTAAACAATAAAAAACAACTGAACAACTATAACATCTGCAACAACTTTACAAACTAAACAACTATAACATCTGCAACAACTATAACACCTAAAACACCTAAAAAACACCTAAACAACTGAAACACCTAAAAAGCTAAAAACACCTAAAACAACTAAAACACCAGAAACAACTATAACAACTAAACGACTAAAACATCTGGAACACCTAAAACACGTACAACAACTAAAACACCTATAACAACTAAAACACCTATAACAACTAAAACAACTACAACAACTACAACAACTAGAACAACTAAACAACTAGAAAAACTAAAACGACTAGAACAACTACAACTAAAACAACTAAAACAACTACAGAACTACACAACTACACAACTAAAACAACTGGAACAACTGAAACAACTAAACAACTAAAACAACTAAACAACTAAAACACATATAACAAGCGAAACACCTAAAACAGCTAAACACCTAAAAAACTATAACACCTAAAACAACTAAAACAACTAAACAACTAAAACACCTAAAACAACCAAAACACCTAAAACAACTAAAACAACTATAACAACTAAGACAACTCAAACAACTAGAACAACTAAAACAACTTGAACAACTTGAACAAAATACCACCTTTAACGACTATAACACCCAAAACAACCGAAACACCTCTAATAACTAAAACACCTATAACAACTAAAACACCTAAATCAACTAAAACACATGAAACAACTATAACACCTATAACAACTGGAACACATAAAACAACTAAAACAATTAAAACAACTAAACAACTAAAACAACTAAAACAACTAAACAACTAGAACAACTACAACAACTAAAACAAATAAAACACCTATAACAACTAACACCTTAAACACCTAGAACACCTAAACAACTAAATCACCTAAACAACAAAACACCAAAACAACTAAAACTCCTAAAACAACTAAAACTCCTGAAACAACTATAACACATTAACAACTAAAACACCAGAAACAATCATGACAACTAAACAACTGAACACCTAAAACACATAAACAACGATAACACCTTAAACAACTGTAACACCTATACTAACTAAAACACCTAGAACAACTAAACAACTACAACAACTAAAACACATAAAACAACCAAAACAACGAAACAACTATAACACCTATAACAACTTAAACACCTATAACAACTAAAACAACTATAACAACTACAACAACTAAAACATTTTTAACAACCAAAACAACTGAAACAACTAAAACAACTACAACAACTAAACAACTATAACACCTATATTAACTAAAACACCTAAAACAAGTATAACAACTAAAACAACTGAAACAACTAGAACAACTACAACACCTATAACACCTAGAATACCTATATCAACTAGAAACAACTATAACAACTAATACAACTGAAACAACTATAACAACTATAACAACTAAAACAACTAAAACAACATAAAAAACTAAAAAACAACTAAAACACCTAAACAACTAAAACAACTAAAACCCCTAGAACAACTATAACACCTAAAACAACTATAACACCTAAACAACTATAACCCCTCAAACAACTAAAACACCTAAAACAACTATAATACCTATAACACCTAAAACCCCTATAACACCTATAACACCTAAAACCCCTAGAACACTTATTACAACTAAAACAACTAAAACAACTAAAAAAACTATAACAACTATAACAACTAAACAATTAAAACAACAAAAACAACACAATCAACTACATCACCTAAACAACAAGAAAAACAAAAAAAAACTAAAACAATAATAACCCCCAAAACAACTATAACACAAAAAAAAACTATAACACCTAGTACAACTAGAACACATATAACAACTAGAACATGTGAAACAACTAGAAACACCTAAAACAACTGAACACCTATAACACCTAAAACCCTTATAACACATAAAAAACCTTAAACACCTAAAACACCTTTAAAAACTATAACAACTAAAACAACTAAACAACTAAACAACTAAACAACTATAACAACTGGAACAACTAAAACAACTGAAACACCTATAAACAACTAAAACAACTAAAACAACTAGAACAACTAAAACAACTAAACACCTAGAACACCCATAACAACTAAAACACCTAAAACACTTAGAAAACACCTAAAACAACTGAAACACCTAAAATATAAAACACCTAAAACTACTATAACACCTAAACAACAAAAACTCCTAAAACAACAACTAGAACACATAAAACAACTAAAACACGAGAAACAACTATAACAATTTTTACAACTAAACGACTAAAAAAACTAAAACACCTAAAACACATACAACAACTTAAACACCTATAACAACTAAAACACCTATAACAAATAGAACAACTATAACAACTAAAACAACTAAAACAACTAAAACAACTAAAACACCTAAATTAACTATAACACCTAAAACAACTAAACAATGAAATCAACTGGAACAACTAAAACAAATAAAACAACTAAAACAACTATAATACAACAACAACTAAAACAACTAAACAATTATTACAACTAAAATACCTAAACAACTAAAACGACTAAATCCAATAAAAAACTATAACACCTAAAACAACTTTAACACCTAAAACAACTATAACATCTACAACAACAAAAACACTTTAAACAACTGGAACACGTAAACAACTGGAACACGTAAAACAATTAAAAACACCTAAAACAACTTAAACACATAAAACACCTAAAACCCCTATAACACCTAAACACCTAAAACACCTAGAACACCTATAACAACTATATCAACTAAAACAACTAAAACAACTAAAACAACTAAAATAAATATACAACTATAACAAATAAAACAACTAAAACACCTAAAACAACTAAACAACTATAACAACTAAAACAACTAGAACAATTAAAACAACTAAAACAACTGAAACACCTTAAACAACTAAATGACCCAGAACACCTAAAACACCTATAGCAACTGAAACACCTAAAACAACTACAACACCTAAAACAATTGAAACACCTACAAGAAGTAAAACTCCCAGAACAACTAGAACAACTTAAACAACTAGAAACACCAGAAACAACTAAAACAACTAAAACAACTAAAACCACTTAAACACATAAACAACTATAACACCTATAACAAGTAAAACACCTATAACAACTAAAACATCTGAAACAACTTAAACACCTAAACAACTAGAACACATAAAACAACTAAAACAACTCAAACATATAAAACAACTAAAACAACTTGAACAACGAAAACAATTAAAACAACTAAAACAACTAAACACATATAACAACTAAAACACCGAGAACAACGAAAACACCTAAAACAACTAGAACACCTAAACAACTAAAACACCAAAAATACCTAGAACACCTACAACACTTATAACACCTAAAACACCTAAAACAACTAAAACACCCAAACAACTATAACACATAAACAACTAAAACACATATAACAACCAAAACACGTGAAACAAATATAACACCTAGAACACCTGAAATACCTCAAACAACTAAAATACCTATAACAACTGTATGTATATATAGACATACAGCTGTTAACCCCTAGTTAGGGGGGTGGCTAAGTTAGGCAGACACAGAGGGTGAGGCGCCCAATCTACCCGTCACAAGACCGTCGTGTCCCTGCCGAGGCTTGAACTCGCGACATGCAGCACCAGAGGTTGACACTGCAGTCGGA
>SDVV010009571.1:0-16644 GCA_016164225.1 Gammarus roeselii | reverse complement strand
AGACTACCAAACAACCAGCAAAATTGCCACCGCAAGCCCCCACAGGACGGAGAGTACAAATAAACCCACAACCTCAAATCAGGTTGTTCACTCGAACCACCAGGTCTGGCAGAGCAGTAAGAGCACCAGACCGCCTCAACATGTAGCTAACGCTGCACATTTGGACGTCAGCCAAGCAAGGGAGGAAACAATACTGCATCCCTGGCTGCAGTCTGAATGGGGAGTGATGTAGAGGTCCTTGATTGACCCTACATTATTTTAAATAACACTAAACGCATTATACGTGCATCACAAGCACTATTACGATAAGCAATCGCATATTTTGATCTCATGGTTGCATATATCTGTAGATAACAACATTTCCGTTCAGCCTGTACAAACAGCTTCCAATCGAAAGGGCAGTGCAACATATATTTATAGCCAAATAAATTTTGTATACCACGCACTAAAACCCATGGAACATGAATCAGAGGGAATGAATGATTCAGAGTAATATTCTGACAAATCTGGCAACAAGCGCAGGCGCTTTGTTTACAGACTCTTCCATTGGCGGGACGCATAGATGTTGTGTGTTGTAGCGTGTCACTCATTTCCTGCATCAAAAGTCGTGATACACCAAGTGTTGCCCCCTTAAATGTTCTAGCATCCACTTAGTTCTACACATACAAAGGCGTACCATAGACAATTGTAGCTCTACTGATGAAAGGTGAGATAATGAACAGCACATATATTTGAATTCTTATCGCTCACAGAAGCTCATTCTTTATTAACTTTTTGAGTAACCAAAATAAGGGTAAATTACTCTTCATTAATCAATATCCACATTAAACTCATCAAACACCTAAAAGTGTAATCACTCCATCTCTTCAGATTTTGACGATGCAGTAGCGTATCGCTCGTGCAGACTGCAGTGAAGGTTTTATCGTTGAAAGTAATTACTCTGGTAATGAGGCAGTGGGCCGCTTTACGGAAAAGTACTGTATGTTTCGTGGCGTTCTTTGCTAATACCCTGCTCGCAGACATTAAGTGCAGGACCTGCATCAGTCAGCGAAAGGTATCATTATAGCTCATTGTCAGCTTTCTCATATTATACTGGCAGAACTATATCCTCAGTCCATTTCAGAATATTAGGTAACAATATGATTTAAAAAGCTGTATTATTACTTCCTTTGGCGCAAAGAAGAACTTACGTATTAGCATGTCACCAACGGCATTTTGTCGTCTGGTCGGCTTTGTACAATCCTCATCATGAGTGCAATCTGCAGAAACAATATGTCTAATTCTTCCACAAAGTCAAATGGGACACCATCGGGCTTAATATCAGTCGAGAAGTAACGCTTAAGGCCCTTTGACCTGACCAACATACACTCAGTTGTTAAAGTGTTATATGCAATATCATGGGGCCGAGCAAAGTTACTACCAACATCCATAGAAGCTCCTGCAATACCGTGAAAGTTGGAGTTAATGACACCTTATGATCGGCATAGCTATGATTATCAACAAAGTAATTGGAAACATGGCACCCTACGTTCTCCCTGCCTAATAGGCAATTTAGATCACCAGGGTAAACGTTATGTAGTTATAACAACAATTGACCTCCTTGTTATTTGATTTGATGTGGACTTTACTTCCACCAGAGCCTCAACGCCAGTCATTGCACGCTCCCCCGTCCTGCTCTCTGTACCAGAATACAAGCAACTCAACGAAATGAGGATGGAGGGTATCCTCTCAATTAATTTCCCGAATAAAGGTGAGTGATTCACTCTCTTAAACGCTTTCTTTGCATCTAAGAAGCACACAATGACAGAAGAATCCCTACTTCTGTGGTATTCTAATATTTCTTTCAATGCAATATCACCATTTCCGTACCACGACTCTCATTGAAACTGAACTGACTGTCCCCCGTGAATAAAGACGTTTGCAATCTTGCAGGAATGATCTGCTCCAGAACGTTGAGTATTGATGTAGCAATAGCAATAGGACAATATATATATATGTTATACCTCTCCTGACACGTAAAACATATGTCTTGTAGAACACAAATAATTATCGCCGCATTACAGTAGCAGCCTTGACATCCAATGTTCTGGAGAAGGTTTAATTCACGAGATTGCAAGAGTATTTGTTCACGGCGAATAGGCAGTTGGGTTTTAAGAAGGGTCTTAGAACGGAAATGGCGATATTTGAATTGAAGCAAACAGCAGATTCTATAGGAGTAGGAACTCTCATGTCTTCCTATGCTCTTCAGATGATATGAATGCTTTTGATGAAGTAAATCATTGGATCGGCACGAAATTTCCAGGATGTTACTGCAAAGATTATTTCCGTCGACTTTCGGCAGCGGATCAGCAGAGCTGCAATGTGAGGTAGTCACGTGAGTTTAGGGTACAACACGAGACACACAAACTTTATGAGTCTGCGTAGACTAGGAGTGTGTTGTGCAGTGTTAGGCTGGTTTCAGATGTAGACCAGGAACGAGAGTAAATTGATTGCTTTCAATTTTAGGTTGCCATAATCGGAATCCGTGTAAGGACGCCCAGTTGCCAACTTGGTATAGTCATTTAT
This sequence comes from Gammarus roeselii, assembly GCA_016164225.1. Classification (NCBI taxonomy): domain Eukaryota; kingdom Metazoa; phylum Arthropoda; class Malacostraca; order Amphipoda; family Gammaridae; genus Gammarus; species Gammarus roeselii. The sequence continues at coordinate 14,079 of SDVV010009571.1, read as the reverse complement.
GGAGTTCATGTTGAGAAGTTCGACGGTACGGGTGCCTGTAGCTTATTTGTAAGTCGTCCTCGTATGGGGAAGAGAGCAGTCTCCCGTCACAAGGGAAGATGTTTGCTATATACTGTAGCTGATCTATTTTAGGGATAAAAAGAGTAACACTAAGGACGCTCCCCATAAAGATGCCATGTTCCTGGAAAAAACGATGGTGGCACAGTGTCACCGACCTTGACTTTGAATATACGATTCTGCAAAACTTGGTGCACGCAATCTGGTAGAGGCTCTCTCTAGCAACTGCGATGAAGACCTTTTGCGATTCTATATTTCCAGACAGTGTCATGTACTCTATCAACGTCGAATAAAACGAAGTCACATATTTCCCTCGGACAAAATCATGTCGAATGTCGGATTCAGGTCGTACGAGATGATTTTTCGTGAAGTGGCCCTTGCAACCGCCGCACTGGATGTTGTTGAGGCCTGCCTGCATTTCGAAGTAGTCAACAAAGCGTGAGTTTGTCATTCTTTTCATCGTCTTACAGAGAACGCTGGTAAAGGCAATATAGTGGTGGTTACGAGGGTCAGTATGGCATTTTCCGGGTTTGCATATAGGGATAATTACCAATTACCGGCAGAGGTCAGAGAAAAAGGAATTTGACTACATCCTGTTGAATATTTTTATGAGGTACTTGAGAGCACCTTCGGGGAGATGTTTGATTATATTGACGTGCACCGGTTCGGCTCAAGTGAAATTTCACGAGTATGGTCGAAGGCGTACTGTATAGTTCGCTGGTAAAGAATGATTTATAGAATTCTACGTTTGTGGGAGTAGCCAATATGCTTGTTTTTTTCTAAATTTCCATCTTGTTGGAAAGCAGCAGCGTATTTCGTTGATTGGGATATGTCTGCATGGCTGAAAGTCTGTGCAAGCTTGTCGGCTATTTCCTCATAGGAAGATTTTGATTTGATTTGGGCCTCATTTCCACCAGAGCCTCAACGTGAGTCATAATAGGCTCCCCCGTAGGGCTCAATGATCATGGATTCCAGTAGGCTCACACACTGTGTGCAAGAAAAACAGCGTTGTGAAAATTAAACTATTTGAACATTTTAGTTGTGTCAAACGCACGCTGGCACGCACAGAAATAACGTTTAGACGAAACGGATCTCCGCTTTTAATAATTTAGAACTTCATGACCAATATGTAGAGCGCTAGTGCGTACATGTAGCATCGTCGAGATTGGCACAAGGTTCACGGCTACATGGACAAAGCAAGCTCCGACAGCAACGCCACACAATGTTTACAGCTACGCGGTCTAGTTCAGTTAATGTATATTTTGTTAATCCAGGAAAGGTAAAGACTAAGACGAAACGAATCGAATCCCCGCCTCCATCCACTTAAAACTTCAAGAGTAATATGTTCGCACGCCAGTGCGCACAGATAGTATCGTCGAAATTGCTACAAGGTCCACGGCTACACGGACAAAGTCAGCTCCAACAGCAACGCAACACGAAGTTCACAGCTGCGCGGCTCAGTTAAATTATAGTAGTTTTCACTTGTCAGGTAAGATGAAAACTTAGACAAAACGAATCCCCGCCTCCAATCATTTAGCACTTCAAGAGTAATATGTACGCACGCTAGTGCACACAGGTAGAATCGTCGAGACTGGTGCGAAGTTTACGGCTACACGGACAGAGTCTGCTCCGACAGCAACGCGTCACAGTACATTTTATTTATTTGAGCATGATAGACAAAATGAAACCCCACGCCTCCAATCATTTAAAACTTCAAGAGTAATATGTACGCACGCTAGTGCGTACAGGCAGCATCGTCGAGTCTGGTACAAGGCCCACGGTTACAAGGACAAAGTCAGCCTCGACAACAGCGCAATACAATGTTTTCAACTACACGGCCTTGTTCGGTTACATTACAATTTGTTTATTCAGGAAGATAAAAACTCAGACAAAACTAATAGCCACCTCCACCTCCTCAGAACCTCAGAGAGTAACATGTACGTACGCCAGTGCGCACAGGTAGTATCGTCGAAATTGGTACAAGGTCCACGGCCTTCCGAATCAGATCAATTCCAACCGCAACGCATCACAACGTTTATAGTTACGCGGCAAAGGTCAACCACAGACATTCTAGTTTATTTTTAGTAAAATTTACTTAATCAGGTAAGATAAAGACTCGGACGAAACGAATCCCCCCCTCCAACCCCTCAGAACCTCATGAGTATTATGTACGCATGCCAGTGCGCACAGATACTATTTTCGAAATTGGTACAAGGTCTACGGTTTCGTGGATCAGACCAACTTCAACCAAAACGCACCACAAGGTTTATAGTTACGCGGTATAAGTCAGCAATAGAAATTACATACGGTCCGCGCACGCGCGAGCGAGCACGGACTGTAAAACACTTATTCACAAAATTACAAGCAGGAACTCGCGCACAAGTACACTAGCATTACTTTATTAAATTTTGGATTGTGAAGAGGAAAGAAAGGCAGGTTTATCATGGGCTGAAAAACTGCTCAGATTATTGACGTCATACTTAGTGTTTAGGGGAATAGGGAAGGGGGGGTGGGGGCGGCAGAGGTCCCTCGGGTCCCAAAGGAGCCCGATAGGTCCATGAGGGTAACCCAAGTCCCCAAAGCCCCCCAAATGCCCCGAGGCCTTCGAGTTCACTCGTCTCAGTTTGTCTCGAATCATTTCGGCCAGTCTCAGCTCGTCACACCCAACCAACTTGCCTCAACATGTTTCGACTGATTTTGACCCACCTCGACCAGCCTCGACGCGGCTCTTCCTCTCTGCGCCGGTAATCCTTGCGACTGTAATAACTGATTTTTCTACTGAAGCATTTTAGGGTGGGAGCGGTGTGTGTGTGTGGGGGGGGGAGCAGAGGTCCCTCGGGTCCTAAAAGAGCCCGATGAGCCCCGGAGGGTGACCCAAGTTCCCGGGTCCCCCAAACGCCCCTGGGCCCTCGAGTCCCCTCATCTCAGCTCATCTCAGTTTGTCGCGAATCATGTTTCGACATGTTTCGACTGATTTTGACCCACCTCGACCAAGCTCGACGCGGCTCTCCTCCTCTACGTCAGCAATGCCGTGGACTTTGATAACTAATTTCTCTACTCAAGCACTCCACATTTATACATTCCTCTGTAAATGGGTTTTACAACGTTGGGAGGGAGGAACAGAGGTTCCAGAATTCAGATAGGCCTCTAAAGGATCCCACGGTTCCTCATGAGGGTCCCAAAGGGTCTCAAAAGTGTCCGAAAGAGCCCCAGAAGGGTTCAAGCGGTTACCCCCAAATCCTCCTGGTCTTCCAAGTCCCCCGGGTTCCCGAAACCCTGGGTCCCCCGAGTTCCGCGGATCCCATGAGTACCCCTATTTCCTGGGTCACCTTTTCTCAACCAACCTCGATATATATAATAATAATCAATGCACAATTTATCACCATGAAAAAGGGCAGAAAAACATAATGGAGCCCATGAAAGAAGAAATAATAAAATTCTAAAATTAAGTGTTAATGATCTATGAAATGAATAATCATCCATCCACCCCAATAACGCAAGGCCAAACACCCCAGAAGGTGTGTGGCCGAGGGCAAGGCGGAGCTGATCTACATGTTAGCTAATTCTTCTCGCAGAGCTGCTCGCTCGTTTTCCGAATTGAGGCAAAACGGAATCCTTTTAAACTCTAAAAGATTATTGGATAACACTAGCCCCAACAGAACAGGATCATTTCCAAGGGGTCACACAACTAGTGTTATGTTAGCAAACGTGCGTATGGGACAATAAGTTCATAAGAATTGTTATATTTGATGTGCTTCCTGATTTTCACTCGTCTGCCATAGCAACCTTGCGGATTACTCATATTTATTTAATATTAAATTGTGTATCAAATGTACTTTAATGCCCTTAATGGTTTTTATTAAAGTGTTGATATTTTTATATTTTATATTCATTTTTATTATATTATTGTAAGAGAGGAAAACCTCACGATATTTTTGTTCTCTTTTATTATTACTGAGTATTGCACATACCAAAAATCTAGTGAAAACATGTCGTAACAAAATAGTTCAATGGATCCACAGCTGATTACAGTCAGTTTCGATGAGGTGACAACCGATCAAAGTTGCGTCCTTGACCACTTCGGAGGAATAAGGACATGCTACTCATTATGTAGAACCAGTATAAATAGGATTATCACACATATTTTAAGGAAAGAAGGAAACATAAAACACTGACTTGGAAAATGAAAGTACTCATGAAGTTTAGTTGAATTGTTTAAAATAACAAACCTGAATTAATTCGGTTTTCATCAACCATGTTGAAGGGACATTTAAACTAACCGACGATATAATTCCTCTTCAGAACAATTGCTGTAAGCGATTGAAGACCTGAGTTAGTCCGAGGAAGATTTTCAGTGATGTAGCGACGTACTAGATTAGATTAGATTACAGTGTCAAGGTAGCGACGCACTAACGTTGATGAATTAGGCCAGCAAATATCTCGTCGACAAATGCCTGACGATCAGGGTGTTGTTTAATAATAATCTGTCCCGGAAGAAGTTAGAGAAGATACATGCCTGACGATCAGGGTGTTGTTTAATAATGATATGGCCCGTAAGAAGTTAGAGAAGATGCAAGCATGACGATCAGGGTGTTGTTTAATAATAATCTGTCCCGGAAGAAGTTAGAGAAGATACATGCCTGACGATCAGGGTGTTGTTTAATAATGATCTGGCCCGGAAGAAGTTAGAGAAGATACAAGCATAACGGAATGTGAGACCAGTCGTCATTTATGGAGAAATATTGATGAATTCCATTGGTACACAATATAATTGAAGCAATGCTCTGTAAAGACTCGTCAGTGTTCACAGTTCCGAGGCATATTCTATAGACGCTAAAAACAGGGTGTTGTCGCGGTCTGCTTCGATATCTCTGAGTGGAGAATGTACGTTTTCAAAAATGCAAATAATATGTCTGTTTCCTCTAGATCTAGAGGTAACAGCTGCATGTACATACATACTTAAGAAAGGACAATCTCCATGCAGGGATATCAAAATCAAAACGCAATAAGAACCTGTCCGTGGCGTTTGCAGTTCATCAGATGCTATTTAGCACTCAGAGTGCAAAGTACTTGTACCGCAAATATGTTTGCTAAAAGAGTCGTATAAGCAATTACGACTCATCGGTACGATATCTCATTAAAGCCTCTTAAAGATTACATTTGTCACACATAACTTTGTGGAAGCTGCTTTGTGTAAGGTCTGTTAAGACACTGACCTAGGAACGCAAGTGCTTTGTCAACGGAGACTAATACCATGAGATGCAAAGGACATAGATACTTTGCATTGATGGATATGAAAAAGCTTTGAACAGCTTCATATGCCAGTCGAAGATTGACAGATTAGAAATAAACTGTTAAATACAATTCTAATTTAGCTCGTGCCTTGGAAAAAGAATTGAGAATTAGTAGAACTTTAAATCATTCCAGCACTATATTTTCAAAATGGTCCAAACAAGGCGGTGTAATCAAGTTACGAAATATACACTTTCTTCTGATACTTTTATGTAAAAATAATTCATTTGTTTATATTTGAGGAAACATTTACACTTTCCGGTGTATAATTCAGTGAATTCAGCGCAATAAATACTAATATATTGAAGGCCCAGTGAAATTGAAGAATAGACCAAGAACATTCGCATCAGCATATTTGACAAGAAACCGAAGTGTGATCTTGTTTGCCACTGCTTCGCAATTTATCATTCTTGAGGTTCACAGTTTGATATCTATGAATTAATCTCATAAATTAACTCTTACAAAATGGCAATAGACGTCTCCCTGACGACGAACGACTTGGGGGGCGAAACTATGCGAACAAGCATTATTTTGAAGTCCACTTTTATGTAGCAGCCTAGCATGCTCTACTGCCCCCATTAACATATCAATCAAACTGGGAATTATTCAACTAGAGTTCTACTGCAAGAAAAGAGTAGTATCGTCTTGGCTCTTAGGCCTCTATTATGGATGTCATTTAGCCAACCTTGAGAAATGTTCCACAGGACACATAAATATGTCTCAAGGAACACAAAATGTCGAGTAAAACATTAGTCAGGCAGTACCGGCCAGGGTACTGCATCGGAAACGGAAAAAAATCGTACGTCATTCTTGTCTACAGTTGTACTATCGGAAGTAAACAAAACGACATTGTAACTCCTGAAGAAAAGCAAGAAAATTTGGAAATAGGTTTGATTTACAATTTTGAAACAATCACTAGCAAGTTTGCTTTGAACATAAGTCTCATCACAATTTCGTAAAGCTGGGAGGGAACAGTTGCGAAGATTTTCGTGAACATGACATGAGATTGGAACACTTATTCTTGAGACTTGTCGACAATAATGTTCAGAAGTGTTTGTGCGGGGTTCGTTTAACCAGCCTGACATGCAACTTAAAGTATTCGATAAGTATTTGTTAGGCCTTCTCTTAATCAACCTGACAGACAGCTTCGAGTATTCGATGTAAAATTAGTAAAATATGTGTTTACCACTTTCAAAATGTAGCAAAGTACTGTTTGCAAATACTAGCCCGAATAGATGCCAACGCTGGTAGAGTAGCGGATTCCAAAGTCATCTTAAGTAAGTAATATGTTCTAAAGTTAACAGAGTCCACACTTATAGCGTTAGAAAAGCTCACCTTAAAGTCTCTCACTACAGACTAATCTTCAGATTATGCACATAGATGGCGCTCTTATTACTAGCAATAGACAGTACGGATTGGCAAGGTGAACGGTGAACTCTATGTTCCAAGTACACGAGTCAAGAGCCTTATCAGGGTATCAAAACCAAACCGAACTCCTTATTCAGGATTGAACTAAAAATGACACAACCTACTCACTACAGACAGTGCAACGGGTTTTATACTATAAAATTAGGCCTGAAGAAGAATAGGATATTAGAGATGACAGGTGAAGCCCAAAATGGAGACAGTAATGAGGTAGGTTTGATTGGAGTAGCAACACTCCTTAAAATATAAAAAGGAGCTTAACAAAATTTGTAAACGTCATGTTCGGTAAACACGGATAACGAGATGAAATTGATGATATAATTTGTAATGAATGGGAGACAAAGGAAATTGATGTAAGACCTTAGTTGGCATGTTGAAGTGAACACAAACTCCGGGTTGATTGGAAGATGAATAGACTAAAAACACACGAACAAGTCGGGTCCTGAGCACTACGTGGAAACAAACTACACTGTGTAGGGCTCTAGTACAGCACATCCCCAATAACAGCATTCACTCAATGAAGCAAATTGGAACTGAGAAGGACAATGCACCTGTGTTTGATCTTCACCAGATAAATATATTTGAGAAGATTAGATTAGAGTGACGAGGCTTTCTAGAACGCAGGAGTAAGCGTCCTTCTAGCGCCAAACGTCAAACCAGCAACTAGTGCCGCAGTCGAGCTATAGACGAATTTTAGATTAGATAAGAGTGATTGGGTTTACTACTGCGTAAAGCCAGCATTTCTTACGCTGCGAATGTCAAAGGTATGCACGTGTGCTATACATATATCAATAACAAAGAGGAGCATCCTTACACCTGCTAACACAACACTACATCTATAACCATCGCACGCGTATGTCTCACACATAGTCAACAGCTCTCTTATATAAATGTAAACTATTTTCATTACAATAACATCCATGTAACAATAAACGATCGAATAAATATTCGTAAATAATATCTAATTGTTTTGTTATTTCTTGACTAGAAATGTTTATTGGAGTTATCACATAACACAAAGTTAAAAGTAGATAAAATCTGCGGGAGTAACAAGGGAACAACATCAGTCTTTTAATTTCTATTGATACTATATTTAATTTTGAGGGATCTGTTCCAGGCAAACTTGAGCATTTGTATGTCAAAGCCAACTAGATGATACCGTAAAAAAATCAGGTTAGAAAGAAATTCAAGTAGTAATCTTTCAAGGAAAGAAGCCACCGATCATAGGAGCTTATACCTTCTATTCAATTGACAATCTTTCACCTTATTGAAGCTTTGATCATCAGAGTTCAAAGAACAACTTAGATAAGTTTAAAACGGGAGGTTTTAGTGTAAAAATGAGGTCAACTATTAGAAGGGCTATCGACATTCTCTAAAAGACAGACCTTCTACACCATACAGCACACAACAGCAGAGTTGTGCCTACATCTGTGTTTCTGTCACAATCTACACAAAACGTTTAAAAATAATGTGCATGCGTATAAACTAAGAAGAAATCGAGCTTAGTCGGTAAGGTGTTTAATTTAATATAGTACCTTATGAAGGAAAAAAGCGTACAAATTAATGAATAACCACAACGTACCTTCTGTCTGACGTGCTTGTCTTAAGATGAAAGACAATTTATTGGCTCTGAACTAATGCAAGACTTGATAAATGGCGGAGTAGAATCATTTGAACGTAGTCTTATTTAATTCACCAATTCTTGATGCACTGACTACTAAATTATATTAGTTCAGAGATAACCTTCAGTCAGGATTCACGCTGAACTTATTGAGAGTAGCGTTACAAAGTCGAACATAAATGCATGTGCTTCTGTTAGTATATCTAAAGGTTCAGAAACGCACAGGCTTCTAATATATAAGCCACGATATATATATACATTCATGAGTGTTTCAATTTGTTAGAACAGCAAACGACTGCAGGTCCGACTTAAATCAGCCATGCTGAGGTAACTCTAACACTTTAACCCTTTCATAAGTAAAACCTCATAATTGAATTAATATTTTTAATGATTAGAGTGCCAAGACTTTATAGTGAACCAATATTTTTTTAAAACAACAATTCCATAGTGGCTGATGCAAAAAGTACAAGGTTTAAGGCTTAGGGTGTACATTTCCACCGGAACCCCGACGCATGCCATTGTAAGATCCGCCGTAGGGCGCAGCAACAACGCCGTAAGAAACTGTGGCTTCCTCCAGCGTGTACAGTGAATGGTGACCCGAAAAGCTATTGAATGTCTCTTCACATCCTCCCAGATTAGTTAATCCCAGAACTCTCGTAACGCAAGCGCTACATGGATCGGACGAGGTAAGCTTCAAATAGAAGCGATTATGGTCTGGAGTACGAAATAAGTCCAGCAGGGCCCAAGCAGCAGTTAATTTTAGGTCTAATTAATTAACTCGAGTAAGTAGGGCTTCAAAGTCACGGGTAAAGGACTGCTAGCAAGTGATCATTCCTCTCAGTACTTTACTCACGTAGTGCTAAGATCAACAGGGCCGATAGATTAGGTAAAGAGAGCAGAACAGGAGACAGAACAAACAATTTTACAACGAGACACGATTTATTAAATTTAAGAGATTCCCTAGGAGACTTGATCTTGTTCACACTCAAAAAACATCTATCAACTCTACCCAAATCAAGGACAACATTTTTTTTGAAGCAATACAAAAGTGTTGTTGCACCTGATTCGGGTACCATTACCAAATATTTACTTGGGTTTACCAATAGAGGACGAACCTATACACATATTCATTGATGGCGGACGATACAACAAGACTCCACATAAGCCAGTTAGGGAGGCGTGAACTGATACGACTTTAAATACACGAAGGCATGGCCAATTGAATTCCTAAGGTGACATCGAGGGCAATACAACAATATACGAGACTATCGCATAATTTTTGTTACTTTGGCAGTGGAGTGGGTAGTTGTGACGGTATACTTTTAAATGGTTAGTTTAATAACACTTGCCGTATTTGTTATATTATACGCGCGCTTTACTAAAAAATAAACTATAAAATACAACGTTAAAATAAATTAAAATATAAAGAGTCCTCTCGATCTGACATTATATCTGGCAGCTTGGAAGATATTTCAATAAATGGGAAGCGTGCAATAACATTTCAAATAAACGATACGTAATTGCACAGACGAAATTAGACTCAGTACTTTAATTTAAACAAGAAAAGATTGACAGAAAGTGATGATGTAATGAGGTAGAATGTCAGACGATGTGAGATGCTCATCAGCGACACTCACTGGCCATGTTACAGCATTTGCACTTAGTTTTCTACAGGGTAAAACTGAGAAACTTTCTCGGAATATAACTCCCAATGAAAAAAAAAACAGTAATTATCAGATGCACTCAATAATTCAAGACAGTTACAACGACTATGTAAGAGTAAAGGACTACAAATAAGAAAATAATTCTAAACCTAACACACGTCACTTGTTATTTGGTAGACAAACATTTGCACAATAGCTGTACAAATATCGAACCAGCCACTGCGTGAACAGAACAATAATTGAAGGGCTGAAAAGTGGCATAACAACGTCAGCTGGTCAATGTTCTTTCTACGAGAACACGACTGCAGTTATGCAACTCTGCTTTTCAGCCGTTCAATTGATCAGCTGAAAACAACGCTTCCAACAGCGATGAATATTCAATCAGGAGCACAGGAATACAAGGACGAGGAATTATTGAAGCACACATGTGATTACGATTGCTCTACTCTTCGCTAAAGTCTTACTAAAGTATATAATTATTCATCTTTTAAAACAATTCCTAGAGAGACTTTCCCTTTCACTTACTGTTTATGCTAATAGACTTTGTGATAGTAAATACATACCCTATCAATCATACACTTTTACGTATGGTCTCGACTAACCTTATCACCTTGATTCGTCAATTCGTATAACTATGATCTTCCAAATCCTAATTTGTTTACTAAAAGACTCTCTTTTTGGAGTATATAAATATTTTTGCAAGTCGATAAAATTGTATTATTAGTTCCATAGTACAATGGTATTCCCTTTCCATAAACTACGTAGTGAGAAATTTGACCAATTTCTCTTTACAAAAGTACGGCGGGCGCCAATCCGAGACATAGAGGCTCATGGGAGGTATCTTCTCTTTAAAAATCTCATAGCCGACAGAGAACACAGACCAAAGCCAAGCATTGTAATTGATGACAAGATCTAACTTTGCGATAAACAAGGGGTGTGGGACTAAAAAAAATAGTGGCCTGTACTGGCCGTGAGATTCCCGACATGCAGGGCATCGGAGGGTATCCCGGCTTGCGGGCTCTACATGACTCCTCCACCGCAGGAGGAGCAGGGGCGTAGCAAAAAACAATAATAACGCAAACGCCTACTGGCAAATCAGATACAAACAAATAATAACGCTCTATCCTGCTAAGCGGTCTGGGAATCATCAAATTTACGTTAATTTAAGGACAACGCAAAACTAATCGAAGCAGATGAAGACCAACTTGTCCTTGGTATTGTTGTTGATTGTTAGCATACTGACAATTCATTTTATGCATACCGTGTGGCCTGAGAAGCAACTGCATAGATTGCTTCATAAAGTACGTTTGGTTATCGTTGGAAATATGATCATTTCGTTGTAGTAAAAGCATGTGGCAGTGTTGGTATGTCCTCTTTGAAAACAAAGACTTTAAGATCTGGGTAGACGAGATTGGTTATTTCGACTACTATGATGAAGGCCATACTGTTGTTGAGTACATCTGTGCGAGGTGTTTCCGTTCGTTTCTTGGGGGACGTCATCACGCACATCATCTATTGGTAACCCATCCAAAGATAGGACTCGATGTGCTCGGAGAGACGGAATGTTTTTTTTTGAGCTTCAGTTTGAGAGGTAGATGAGTCGCATCGGAAATAAGCCTTCCATATTTGTAATCAAAAATGAATGTGGCATTCAATGTGAATCACTCAAGACCTCTAGACCGAGCACAGTTCTCGAAGTTCCCTCCCAGTTCGACAGTCATCACCCTGGTCTAAGAGCAAGTTATGCTAGAAATATAACAAAGGATAGAAAACGAGCTTGAACTTCCCTGTACAAATTTCCTTCAAGATAATAAAAAATGAAGGAATGCGAAACATAATAACTTATTCTATGTTACGCGCTTCGCTAATTGTTGGCTCATCAGACGGACGTACCCAAAACACTGAAACATAATTTTGGGGTAATTTAAACTTTCAAAAAGTAAAATTATTACCAGAAACCGGCAACCAAAATGCACGCAACAAAATAATAAAATTTATATGCAATGAACAGCATTTTCTTTCTCCTGAAGAATCTTAGCTTTCAGTGTTTCATATTCTGGACACATGTCCAGCAAGGAGGTAGGAAGACTACAGTTTAAACCTTGCGAGAAACAGTCGTCTTCCTACCTTTTTGCTGAACCGCTGCCCAGTATTTACAACACTGGAATCAAGGATTCCTCAGTTCCTTGGAAGAAAAATGTCATTCATCGCATAGGATTTGCAGTATTTCGTTGTCTATTTTTTTTTGCTGGCAGTTTTTGTAATAGATACCAGAACCATATAGAAACCAGAAACTTCAGACATGTGCATAACAGCGAGTATTCTGAAAGCTTTAATGCCATCCAAGTTGTGCTATTTGTTCAGGACGTCCGTCTAATTAGTGGCGAGACGTGTCACAACGAATAAATTATTGTAGGTCGTATTCCTCGTTTCCGCGTCATCGTGACGGGAATGTTTATAGGAAATGTTCGGGAATGATCACGCAAGTTGAAGCTTGAGTTCTTCATAGCTAACTCAGGACAGTTGGCCCCCATGAACCGGTTATAATTTCAGCCTTCACCCCAAACAGTGATGATTCTTATGACAGAAAATTCAAGGTTACACACTCAAATACAGGGTTTGTCATGTATCTTTGATGCCAATATTGTCATGTATCTTTGACGCACATTTCGAGACACTGACTTGCAAAGATTCCAAAAAGGTTTAAGAACTGCGCTAAACCAGTCAAGAGACATTCAGTAAAAATGTACGTCGCTAGCTAGTACGAATGACTGTTGAGATCATGATGAGCAATCCACGATTGAACGGTTAAATATTCTCGCTAAGACAAACGATGTATTCGGAAATCATTTATTTATTAACAATATTAGCCGACTAGACCAGACGCACCAAATAGCACGCTTGCTCACGCAGCGTGCGTGTATGGAGCCACGCATTGTCACATAGGTGACGGAAGAAATCATTTCAACGTGATAACGTGATACATAGAACTCTTATATACAAGGCATAGCTAATGATAACACGCATGAATGATCTTTTACATATGACATAACAAATCAACTAGACCCACATCTGCCTAAATTACGAAGAGTAGGAATACCCTTCTTTGGATAACTTTATACATCTTTAGGTTCTGCTCGGACAGGTCATCCTTAGCAAATCATAATAAGGGAGGGAGGGGGAGAAGTAGGACCCTTCAGTAGTACAGCTTTAATATTACATATTTATGTACATTGCAGCAGAAGTTGAACTAGTTCAAAGACAATATGGACTGCAGTTAGAGGGTACACTACAATTATTGAACGTTGTGTAGAAATTTAGGAGATTTTTGTTTAGAAACCTGGAAAGAAAGATTATCAGAAGAGAAGAAATTTGTGAAGTTTACAGCAGCAGTTCTCAAATTCAACGAAGAAGCCCTTCATCCCCGTCATGTCAACAGTTGACTCGATGATACTACTTTACAAACCGATGGTCTATTAGAAAATTTGTGCTTTATCATTAGAGGAGGTGCATGAAAGGAGGGAAAAGGTCAAGCGGACCCTTCAGTGGTCAGTGCTTAGGAAAGAGGATGAAAGCTGATGCCTGACTATGCGTCTACGGACTAGTAGCACGAAGATCAACACTAGGATCATCATTTATAGGTGCGAAATAGTTTCATCATGAGTAGGACGGGAGGTGGAAAGATCTCAAAAAAATAAGTGAATAAAATTCCACGAAACAAGATTAAAATCTCAGAAGTTTGTTCTACAGGGAGCTACCTGCAACAGTTTGTTCTACAGGGAGCTACCGGCAACAGTTTGTTCTACAGGGAGCTACCTGCAACAGTTTGTTCTACAGGGAGCTACCGGCAACAGTTTGTTTTACAGGGAGCTACCGGCAACAGTTTGTTCTACAGGGAGCTACCGGCAACAGTTTGTTTTACAGGGAGCTACCGGCAACAGTTTGTTTTACAGGGAGCTACCAGCAACAGTTTGTTTTACAGGGAGCTACCAGCAACAGTTTGTTTTACAGGGAGCTACC
>SDVV010009570.1:0-16644 GCA_016164225.1 Gammarus roeselii | reverse complement strand
CCTCTTTCCCCAGGGGCGATCATCTTACACGCTTGCCGGTTCCCACACGCACATACGGACCCCGCACCCAAAAAGGTTTACTCTCATTCAAAGAACTAAACTACAACATTACCATAATTACCATTACCATACAAATGACCTATTTCAATGTCATATGTATGTATACCTTAGGATAACTTACGCCCACAACAGGGGCTACTTGGTTTTTAAAGAATTGCTCTATAAAAGACAGGGGAAATTCATCTTACAAAAAGCGAGTAATGGAACCCTTCAGGCAGTCGAGGAAGGCGAGGGGGAAGGGAGGGCGGTGGACCCTGCATTCCTCCCCAATCTCGAGCACAAGAAACGCTCACCCACGCTGAAAGCAAGATGGTCCACAAACTATCTACATACATAAACATACATAAACACATATATATGTATACATACATAAGTACATACTCATACACATACGCATATATACATTAACTTCTTCTCCGTGCTAGGCATGTGGGATATATTCTCCACAATATGGCCAGCGCACGCGCGAGCGAGCACGGGCTGATACAAACACTTATTCACAAAATTACAAACAGGCACTCTCGCACAAGTACACTCGCATTACTTTATTAAATTGTGAATCCAGAAGAGGAAAGAAAGGGCAGGTTCATCATGGGCTGAAAAACTGCTCATATTATTGACATCATGCTTATTGTTTAGGGGGAAAGGGTGGGGGGGGAAGCAGAGGTCCCGCGGGTCCCAAAGGAGCCCGATAGGTCTCGGAGAGTAACCCAAGTCCTCAGGGTCCCCCGAGCTCCCCGGGTCCCTCATGTCCCCTCGTCTCAGCTCATCTGAGCTTGTCTCGACTCATTTCGGCCAGTCATGAGCTCGTCGCGCCCAACTCGACTGCTCTGAACATGTTTCGACTGATTTCGACGCACCTCGACCAGCTTCGACGCGGCTCTCCTCCTCTGCGTCAGCAATGCTGTAAACTGTAATCACTAATTTCTATACTCAAGCAGTCCACAGTTATACATTCCTCTGTGTATGGGTTTTACAGCGTTGGGAGAGGGGAGCAGAGGTTCTAGGATTCGGAGGGGCCTCTAAAGGGTCCCATTGTTTCTAAAGAGGGTCCTAAAGGGCGTCAAGAGTGTCCCAAAGGGCCCCAGAAGGGTCTATGTGGGTACCCCCAAATCCTCCTGGTCTTCCAAGTCCCCCGGGTTCCCGAAACTCCGGGTCCCCCGAGTCTCGACAAGTACCCCCTTTCCCTGGGTCACCTTGTCTCAACCAACCTCGATATATATAATGATAATCACTTCAAAATTTGTCACAATGAAAAACGGGCAGAGAGAAATAATAGAGCCCAAGAAAGAATAAATGCTAAATACTAAAATAAAGTGTTAATGATCTATAAAATGAATAATCATCCATCCTCCCTAATGCACATAATTAATAATTAACAAGAGACTATCAGTGAGACACTTTCAGTGCGAGGCTTTCAGTGCGACGCGCTCTACCTTTTCTTGAGGCCATTGGTGGGGCTGGAATTTCAATGTAAGCTTTCTATAGGTTTCATAACTTTTCGAATATGGATTTTCTCAATTTCATGTTGTAACGAAGATTTTAAAGATTTATAGATTTAAACATTATCTAGGCAAGTAGACAATATTAGTGAAGCATCACAATTTACTAATGATTCTACCCACGTCACCGTCAGTGGTTCTGAAGACCACTCTTACTACTCAACTATTCAAAACATTAACTCATTACTGAAAGGGTAGCGTATAAATGAAAATTTACATACTACGAAGCTTTGGACATCGTACGGGAACATTCACGAATTATTCAATTGGTCAAGACGAAATAAAATGCTTCATCGTACTATAGAAAATAGGTAAAGTTAACTCATCTTAATTTTTAACTGTTTCACCGGTTGTTGAAAAGAAGTTGAGAGTAGCGAAGGCCCAACAGTTGCACATTAAATTTAGTCACGCAAAGTTTGTCACACTAATCATACATTTGTCACACTAATCATACATTTGCCACACTAATCATACATTTGTCACACTAATCATACATTTGCCACACTAATCATACATATGCCGCACTAATCATACATTTGTCACGCTAATCATACATTTGTCACACTAATCATACATTTGCCACACTAATCATACATTTGCCACACTAATCATACATTTGTCACACTAATCATACATTTGTCACGCTAATCTTACATTTGTCACACTAATCATACAATTGTCACACTAATCATACATTTGTCGCACTAATCATACATTTGTCACACTAATCATACATTTGTCACACTTATCATACATTTGCCCCACTAATCATACATTTGTCACACTAATCATACATTTGCCACACTAATCATACATTTGCCACACTAATCATACATTTGTCACACTAATCATACATTTGTCACACTAATCTTACATTTGTCACACTAATCATACAATTGTCACACTAATCATACATTTGTCACACTAATCATACATTTGTCGCACTAATCATACATTTGCCACACTAATCATACATTTGCCACACTAATCATACATTTGTCACACTAATCATACATTTGCCACAATAATCATATATTTGTCAATCATACATTTGTCACACTAATCATACATTTGTCACACTAATCATACATTTGCCACACTAATCATACATTTGTCACACTTATCATACATTTGTCACACTAATCATACATTTGTCACACAACTAGTTGACATGGAAAGGTCGATCGGAGCAGCATAGAAAAATGTATTGAAACAATACGGGGCTGATAATTTAAAAAATGGAACGTGTATGTAAGGGTTAGGAACCGAGATACTGTTCACGATGTGTTGAATGAGCTGTTCAAGTTTAGCAGGTGTGCACACCACCGCACTCGACAGCAGGAAAAGAACGCATAACTTGAAATGGATACAATGTTAGTTGACGTCTACAATACCCATGCTACTATTCGTTCCTATAGCAGGACAGTCTGAAGTACAACTTTTAGTAGCTCTGAATTTTCCAACATCGTTGGGTTTGTGTTGACGAGTTGAGTAGGATTAGAAAATCCACATTGTTATAAAAATTATACGAAGGATTACATCGTGTGGAAATATAATTATCAGTTTAAGGCAATTGATTCAAAGTTTTGTAAACCAACACTGCAGCGGAAACGTTAATGATGAGACACAGAGGGAGTTTATTATATTGATAACCAGTAGGCCGAGTGAGGTCACGTCTGCAATCATGGGATGGTGTTTGATGACTCGATTTTAACTAAGAAGGATAGGTCTTAAGTTTTGTTTTTAGCTTACACGTTTTTACAGCCCGTCAGGCTGCAGTACATGAGGGGTTTTCGTCCCAAGTTGTTAGACGATTTCGAATTTATAGATCCCTGTGCTAGAAAATTGTAACAAACGACAGATACTGGATTGGATCAATGACACGGAAGTAGGTTTTCTTCAAAATCACTCATCATATTTTATACTTTGTTACGAGTTAATTTTAATTTTGCCTCACCGAGTACACGGACAGTAGGAGCAAATCGAGTACACGGACAGTAGAAGCAAATCGAGTACACGGACAGTAGAAGCAAATCCCATGGAGGCTCAAAAGTTCTCGTTCAAACGTACAACTTTCAATGACATGCTGGTAAAATGATTTAGCAAAGACTTTGTATATTGATGGAGCTCATCTAGAGTGAGAAACTGACAGTCGGAAATAGAAGACCAGACTTACAAATCGGGACTTAATCCTTTGAGAAATGAACAAATCATTTATAGCATCTTGCACAGCGTGATCAAAGAAGTCTAAGTTGTTTACTTGGTCATACATTTGTAAACTTGAGGGGTTGGTAAATGAATGCGGGGAAATACTAGTTTGTTTACAAGTATATTAGGATAGGTTTTTGTGGTTGTCATACCCTGGCACGATGGAAATAAGATATTGAAGCCCACTAGAAAAAAACATTTACATATACACGAGTTAGGAAGTTGGCACATGAGTGGGGAAAACAACGATTTTTTTAACGAGTCCCCCAAATATAATACCGATTGCTCTCCATACAATAAACACAATGGTCCTCACTAACGATACAATTTGAGGAATAGCTGTTGAGTGACGGAGCGTAAAACTTGAACACATGTCTCCGAATCAAGTATAACATCAACGTCAGCAACTGCAGTCACCCGTGGAACAAGTGAATGATGAACAGTTAGATGAATTACTCTACGTGGTGGTCAGGAGATCAACTGGAATCGCCCAAGTAGAGAAGGAGGCCGAGCAGAAGATCGACGCATCACCTACTGACCGATTCATCACCTACTGACTGATACATCACTTACTGACCGATGCATCACCTACCGACCGATGCATCACCTACTGCCCGGTTGGACGGTCAGACGCAGAATGACGGACGGACCACAGCAGGGCAACCGCATCACTGAAGGAAGGGTCACCATCAAAGCTGTACACTACACAGTCCGTAGCGCCGTCAACACGACGGCAGGAGAAACGTTATTCATAGGATACTACGACGACGCACCGTTCGACGTCCAAAACCTAGGACTACGGACTACCCCTGATTTCAACTTTAAATACAGACAGGTTTTCACCTTTTTTTTCTGGCATTCGTGTCGGTGTTAATGCTGCTGCAACTCCTGTTTGAGTTGATGCTGCTGTTATTTGCGTCGCTGTCGTTACAGATCCTGCTGTTGTATGCTGGCCTTGTTCACGCTGTTGCGATTACCGTCGCTATCGCGGCTGTTGATGATGTTTCAATCATCACAACAGTAATGAACAGGATTGACGAGGGTGCACAATTAAGATCCCTCCACCATAGAGTGAGTTGGTGTGGCTACACAGCTCGCTTCAAGTATAGATTAGGTACCGATCGTGGCTCATCGTCACAGACTCAAGTAGAGTTCCTTCTCACTGAACATTACAGACATGAGTTATCGGGGTATTACTGCCGGCAAACCGACGGCCAGACATCACCACCATCCTTAATTCCCAGTAGGAAAAAAATGGTTGCGTCGCATTGCTTTGGTCAACAGAGGGTGGAGAGTATAGGTGTGTGTACCATCTGAACGAGTACAGTCCCCTACACAAATCTCTACCACTCAATTAGGATGCATGAGAAATAGAACAGGAGTTGACATATTCAGCACAAATGCACGTAACTTGGTGCGGAGACCAATCACGAAAGTGTTTTCTCATGTGGCAGGGAGAGAAAGGACTCCATATAATTCAGGAACTGGTCACTAGACTATAATTCTCACCTAGAGAATAAAAACTTTATTTAATTCCGGAACACGTGTTGTTAAACTGTTATTCTCAACACTCCAAGTGAGTAAGAGCTCTGGCCTCGCATCCCCTCCGACGCTGAATCAGGATTAAGTAATATACGTTACCGGGAAGAGGTCCTCGGACTCGATTCCAAACATAGTGATCAGAATGCAGCGAATATTGCGACCGGGTATAGGATACGGGCCAATGAAATAGGACTGTCAATGCAAGGCTTGTATCTGCTCAACTTCATAAAACTGTCACCGCTTTGAAAATTGGCGAGTAGATGTCTGAATGATCAGTCGGGTACAAATCGGCAAAGGCACTGAAAATTTGTCAACCACTCACACATCAAACGAAAAATTCCATTCACTCACTTCTCTTTGTGAATTATTTTATTTGAACTTTGCAGCCTCAGAGTTTATTCGATGATAGTACCAAACGATATAATACGATGTTCCTGACCTTACAAATAGGACTTCCTCCTCCACGGTACCCCATGCTTGTTGTTGTCTTTTCGCTACATATATAAGCCGATCTATGCCTTTTCGCTATAGATCGTCTTAGTACAGTAGCAAGATGATAGTTGTCGTGGAATCCTTTACGTATTCACGTATAGATCGTCTTAGTACAGTAGCAAGATGATAGTTGTCGTGGAATCCTTTACGTATTCACGTATAGATCGTCTTAGTACAGTAGCAAGATGATAGTTGTCGTGGAATCCTTTACGTATTCACGTATAGATCGTCTTAGTACAGTAGCAAGATGATAGTTGTCGTGGAATCCTTTACGTATTCACGTATAGATCGTCTTAGTACAGTAGCAAGATGATAGTTGTCGTGGAATCCTTTACGTATTCACGTATAGATCGTCTTAGTACAGTAGCAAGATGATAGTTGTCGTGGAATCCTTTACGTATTCACGTATAGATCGTCTTAGTACAGTAGCAAGATGATAGTTGTCGTGGAATCCTTTACGTATTCACGTATAGATCGTCTTAGTACAGTAGCAAGATGATAGTTGTCGTGGAATCCTTTACGTATTCACGTATAGATCGTCTTAGTACAGTAGCAAGATGATAGTTGTCGTGGAATCCTTTACGTATTCACGTATAGATCGTCTTAGTACAGTAGCAAGATGATAGTTGTCGTGGAATCCTTTACGTATTCACGTATAGATCGTCTTAGTACAGTAGCAAGATGATAGTTGTCGTGGAATCCTTTACGTATTCACGAACTTTTCTCAGCTAGGCACCCCGTCCTACTATTGCCGCTCAGTTCCGCTTCTTTCATATCCGATTGCGTCTCATCTTGTCCCTCCTAGTCTCAAGCCCGTCTGTGGTCCTCTAAGCCTCATTTTTGCGACATCTCTGCCAGGAAGTAATTTTCATGTAAACTCTGCTATAGATAGCCATTTGCAATGTTTTCCAACACAGTTGCAGGCAGCCAGAGAAAAAGCGGACCTCTTTTGCTATACTGCTTCTGGGGTTGGGCCGTAGGCTGGGAGTACCATGTTAACTTGAACAAAAGAATGCCTAACCGGCCCTTTTCTCGCAATAACAGACAGCGAGCTGGAACAGTCTCTTCAACAACTGATTTACAGGAAGAAGTATAATTTAAGTGGCCCACTGAAGCCGGGCAATCTGTTGGGTCTGTCTGCGTGGATGAGATGAGGAGATACTTTACACACAAGTTGGGTGTGATGAGGTAAGTAAATGTTCTAGTCAGTCCATGAGGATAAAAGGGCAGCAGAGTTAGGAAGATTGTAATGTATAGTATAGACATACAGCCGTTTCCCCCTAGTTAGGGGGGTGACTAAGCTAGGCGGACACAGAGGGGGGAAGCGCCAAATCTCCCCGCCACAAGACCGCCGAGTAATAGCGTGTAATATTGAATCGCCACCATCACGACTCATTCAATATTGTAATAGGGCAACATGTTCGAAAAACAATTCCACGACACCTATGAGCGTAATCGGAAAAAGTATTCAATGTATTATACTGTAGGGAGTGCCATCTATAATAAAACTTCTTCCTTAAATTATAAATCAATGCTAGTCGAATTTTGGCAGAAGATGCTTGATTTATGACCTTTGACTTTTTGCTTTAATTTATTTGAACCAACACTGCAAACAGGTTGAGGCATTGATTTGGCTAGGCATGAATCTGGGGAGGATTACGGACTGTTTATCCTGATTTTGAAAAACATCCTCTTCATAATTTTGTAATTTATAATCAGGTACCTGATTTGTATCAGTATCCACTACTGACTGAGCCAGTACAGACCAATTGGGGATAATTGGAGACCAGCCGTAGTCAGCTCTCTGCAACTAGATGCAGCAAAGCGGGCCAGGCGGAGGTAGGTTCCTTGTACCCAGGATCATTAGAAGTGAGCCGTAAGGGGCGGGAGGCGTAGACGAGCGGTGAAGTGTAGGCGAACCCAAGAAGAGCGAGGGCGAGCGCCCCTGATGTGGGCGGGTGGTAAGGTTCATGCATGGGCGGCCGACTGGAAGCATGCATGACCGGCTGGATGGGAGGGCGCACGGACGGGGTTGCCTGAGAAGGACGCATGGCTGGCTGGCTGGATGAGAGTATGGGTGTACAAATCGACGCATGATAGTAAATAAGTAACGATTGTTTGAAGTACCCTCTGGCATCAAATCTGAAGAAAAAAAAATCACAGATTCAGATTGGTGTCATTTGCCTAAACATGCGCAGAAAGAAGCAGGTAACGTTACAAGATATTGATAAATGTTTCACAACCGCACAGACAAATAACAACGAGTTACTGTCATGCTGGTGTTTACTCGACCATCCAGCCAAGGCTACCTTCAGATAAGGCCGGCAACCCGTGCCACCGCCTCGCTAATCGTGTTCAATGTTTCTACGCCAATAGGAGTCGATTATTGATTAAGGTTACGGTCATATGAGGAGCGGGGGAGAAATACAAGCTTATAAAGCTCATGTAGGGGGCGGTCGCTTTCTACTTCCCTTATTGACGGTGGTTACTTCCTCCTATAATGTCCTAATTGAAATGTCCTCAGGCCTGTACATTACTGTTGCGGTAGTATATGCAGTTGTGCTTGATGAACGGTTGTGGCTGGACAATTAGGGCAAAGGTGCTTCCACGATGGGCTGCGACATTTTTCAATGGATGGGTCAAGTGGCTCCTACACACTGTCTAAACACCTTTCTGGCTCCTTTGTTCTCGTGAACACAGCAATTAATATAGGAAGGACGAGGTTAGTAAATGTTCCAGAGACAGGGGCTGATGGAAGAGCGTGCCGCCCTGGCCTAAATTGCCACACTTGTCGACCTTTCATCACTAGCCGCCCTTTCCTCACATGCCGCCCTTGCCTCCCTCGATCGTCACACTTGCGTTGCTTTAGGCATAAGTACTCATGGAAAATAACATCATCTAATAATAGTCGACCTTTCAGCATGCAATTATTAGATGTGAAACAATTAGAAATGAAAGGTAAGACGAATTCTTGAGAAATGCACGTTCAGAAGCGTTTTTCAGCAAAAGTTCATATCCAGGTTTATCAACATAATTAAGGTATCCTTAAACCGATTTGCTTTCTCCACAAACCGAATTTTGCGTGTCTGACCGTCTAATTAGCACAAAAAAAGGCATTTAAATCGCAAATTTCACCATTTTCTTAGGACATTCACTACCGTACCATTTTGCAAAATGCACATCTTAACATCTGTCATCCCAGAATGTTCATGCAGCATTATATCAAATGTGCAAGCAAATAAATATTGCAAAAAGCCAACAAATTTATGATAAAGCTATTAAAATACAACCATAACTAGAAATAGTGGTACTTGCAAAGTTACAGAAGGGTGATGTTCTGGTCTGTGCGTGAGTGCATGGGTGGAGTGGGAGGTGAGTCCTGGCGTCGGCCGCCTCACTTCAGGAGGAAACAGCCTTGCGTTTCTATCCCGTATTATTAAAAAGCCTATATTTTTTTGTAATTTTTAAACTATGAAAATAACCTGAAAAATACGGTACGTAGATTAACGGTTAAATGGTTAAGAAAATAATTACGGATTTATTTACGTTTTGCTATCTTAAGAAGTGCCTATTTTTTTCGCTGATTCACGTCACAAAAATGCATGCAACTAACGAACACAAAATGGAATCTAAGGGCATATTTTGACATATTAAAACACAAATAATTGTGTTAGGACTTACAGTTAGTACCTTTCATGTACCCACAAACTTAAAACCACAAGGTGGGGTATAATTCTGACTCTGAGTGAAACACTGCCAACGTAATATGACTAAAGAACAACAGGACCTGCAATACCACACCAGTGACAACATAGGAAGAATCGTAGTACTCCACCGACACTGACAAGTCATGCATAAAAGAGAAAAATGTTACTAAAAGAAGCAAATGCTAGTCCACATGTGGTGAGATCGTTCTTACCTAATGCTAGGGCACAGTGAAGAGCATGAAGGGCGATTGGTTGATGGAATTGTCAATGAACTCAGGGTGATACATACTTTAACGACATTAGAAGGGCTACATGTACAAATGTCGAAGTTGTTCAATACTAATTGCAGTTGCTGTGTTGAAACACTACTGCACAGAACAGCTTATTTAGCATACAGGGGAGGAGAGTACGGAAAATAGCGCAATGCACGTTTGCAGCATATATGTAGCCATTCAGCACGAGTATGGGACTTATTGAAAGATACTTCAATTTGCAATACATAGCCAAAGAAATGTGCTCATTTTACTCAGTATACCTCAGTATGCCGCCAGTTTGGAAAAGGGAGAGAGCAAATAGTTTTTTTCACTCCGTTCAATGAAAGATTGTTTAATCCGTCACTCCCTGGGAAAAACTCTGGCTACGCGCCTGATATCACGCAATATGGTCAGTTTATTTCATGCGAAGAAAGACCCTACATATTTACATGAATAACATCTTAATAAGTATCTAAATTCAAGTGTGCTCGAATGCTGCGCGGATTCTCGGATACCGTGTGCTACGCCATACTGGCAATTTTGCTTAAGTTCTGTCTAAGAGGAAATTACTTACAAATTTTGATAAATTACACCATAACATGCATTCAAATACAAGTGAGTTCAAAAACTGAGTGCCATGGCGTATACTGAGTCACGAAAGCTGATGTAGGCCGTAAAAGGGCACTCAACCTTATACGCAATGATGGAGGTTCGAAGATGTAGGTGGTTCTGGATTCTAGCCTTCCATGCTGTGAGGGTGCGGTGTCCCCACGGTACCAAATTTTACAGCTGCTTACCTACTTAGCACTTCCGGAGGATGTGCTAAGTAGCTTGCAGATTGTTGAAAACTTTTGAGCCTGAAACTGAAAAGGCCATTGCACCAGTCCGTGATCTTCTGAACAAGGTTGCCAGGTCACTTTCATACCGCGTTGACCAATGGTGAGCTGCTCTACAATTTGTGGATACAATACCGTTCGGATATGACAGATTTATCTGAATTTTGACAATTCGTTTAACATCTTCAATTCTAGTCACTAGTTGATGTTTACCCACCGAGTTAGGTAAGTAGGGGCGTCATGAGATCACTCATCGTAAAATTTTCTTTGCGAGCTACCTTTGTCGAGCAGCGTTGGATGTCGTTGAACAACATTTTCTTACACTCTCCCCACATGATCGGGCAGTAGTTACAATGTGAAAAAATCAGAGCATTGATTACAAGACGCCTCGATTGTAAATAGAGGTGTCTTGAAGGAGGATTTTAACAGTCAACAATGAAACAGTTGGGGACTTCAGATGTATTTTGTTTTATCCCAGGATAATGCCCTGGTTTTTATCTGAAGTATACCAGATATAAAAGCGGGTCAACGCAGAGTCAGTATCGTCGACTAGTCGTGTTAAAATTTATTTGCCGGTCGAATGAACAGCAATTGAACATCAACATTTATTGTAATTCTTGCGTTGCCAACAGTATAGACATAGACATACAGCCGTTTCCTCCTAGTTAGGAGGGTGGCTAAGTTTAGGCAGACACAGAGGAGGGAGGAGCCCAATCTCCCAGCCACAAGACCGCCGTGTCCCTGCCGAGGCTCGAACTCGCGACGTACAGCACCAGAGGCTGACACTGCAGTCGGATACGCTAACCACTCGGCCACGGCGGAAACGATCTGGTTTAAGAATCGCTTCCTGTGGTATTCCAAATTTCGCCGGCCGTGAATCAGATTAGATCAGGGGGTCTATCTTCAAACAGGTATTGGAGAAGAGAATAAACTGTCGAGTAAACTACATCCCGATCGTATCACAGGAAATGTTGAAGAATCGATCTAACAAAATCATTCAACACAGAAGTAAACGTGTTTCAGTGAACGGAGAAACTTCTCCACCAGTGGAAGTGCTTAGTGGGTTCCTGCACGGAACGGTGGCCGACCCTTTGCTTTTTTTAATTATGACACATTTTCTAAGCAGAACCTATCAACATTCATCAGTGTTCTGTTTTGCAGATGATACCACAGTACTAGACATAGTGAAAGATTGGAAAAATGTTGAAGCTAATCAACAGAAAATTATCAAGTGTGCTAGCGACAAGAGGAGAGAACATGACGAGTGTGAATTTGAATTACTTAATATAAGAGGAATCTTGATTTAAAAACCTAGTCCTCATTTCACTCAGGTCATAAGGAAGTAAGTGAAAAGGAAGTGATTTTGGTTCTTTTCCATGTGATGGAGGGTGAACCTGGGGAGAAAGCATCAAGGCTACGGAGTCTTGTCGGCCTGCCATATTTTCTTCTTGGAGTTCAATGGTTTCTCTATCTTTATGTCGTGTCTTTGTGTCTCTTGGAATTACAGATTTTTTTGCAGTAGCAGCAATGTGGTTCTTTGGATGGGCATGGCTGGGAATCATCCCGTCAGTCATGGTTGTCTAAGGAATAGTGTGAATATCTTTGTCTTTCATCCGTATTTATGGCCTCTATAGTAACGCATCGGCCGTTCGATGAAGAGAGTAACCCCGGTATAGAGAGTCAAGGAAAGGTATGTCGACGTATTTTGGTGGGGTTGGGCTGAAGAATAATAGCAGAAGCGGTTGCGTTTATTTGGTTATATGAAGTCAGCAACTCTTGCTGCGTTCACACAGTCGACGTACATCACGAGCCCGGTGATGAACTCATCCGCTTTCTCCTCGCTGTCAATCAAACCAAATACCTGAAGGAGGTTGGCTCAGGAAAGATTGATCAAGTCTTCTGGCACATGCTAATCTTGGACAGTACAGCATCGCTCAGATTTTGTGTGTCTACTGTGTTTTCTAAAGCTATCTTCAACCTTGGTGGTGATGTTTGAAACTTGTCGGCCAGTAATGGACCATAGTTTTTCTTGTAGAATGCATAGACAAATGTCCAGTCTGTTATGATTAATGATGTGATATTTATGTGATCTGGAAAGTCAGGACCGTATAATTGAATAGGCTGTGCCGATTCACTAAAACAACCCCAACGTTCGGTTAAGGTGGTTTTGGTTATATCATAGGAGGGAAAGGCAGATAGTCGCGGGTTGTTTGTTTTGTCGGTTCTTTGTGAGTTCGTTAAGTTGAGGGACCAAACAGTTGCGCCGCGTTCCTTGAGATTTGCGAGACGTTCATCGAGCTGGAAACATCTCCACAGTCATCGAGTCTCCGGCACGCGAAGGCCAGTAACTTTGTTTAGGGTATTTTAAATTTGAAGAATGCTTGTTAGAAACATTCTGGAGGAGTTAGTATTCTTCGCTGTAAGGGATCTGCGTTAAGCACTGCAGAGGGGAAGCTAGTCCCTCTCCGTTGGTTATTGTTCTTGCCCATCACTGAACCATTGGTTTTCGGCAGGTGTCTGGGTGACAGATTTCAGAACCTTCTAGAAATGATCTTGCTGGCTTTCGAAATCAGCAGTACGATTTTTGGCGGCCTCTTGACCAGCCTTATCGAGTTTCAACATGGGATGAACCAGCATGTGGTTTTCGGCCCCAGCACAAAACAGGGACCAAATTGTGTTAATATGAAAACCAGTAATATGAATAGAGCATAGCATACAATGACGTGTTGCAACGTGCGGGATTCGAAACAACCAGGTCACTGAAGTTTTTTGTTCTAAAATGATTCCATAGGGTCAATAAGTACACAGGTACAGAAGCGAAAAAAAATCGTTGACGGTTAGTCTACAATCGAAAAAACAAAGTCGACTTTTCCCACGTGGAATTTAACTTCATGAAAAAAATTCTGACGGTACTATATCTGGACAAAGCTTCTTAATGGATAATATCAATAAAATTTCTGATAAATCGTGCGGAAAATCAGCATTGGATTTTTTTCTTGATTTTCAATCTTAAACGAATTTTCTTTTGCTATCGCACCTCAATGGAACGAGAATGGGGCAATTATCATGTTTGGTTACTGTATAACGTCAGTTTCACAGACAGTGGATGCCTCAACTTGACAGAGAGAATTAGGCTTATAGCGAGGGCATCAGAGAAGAAAAAGTCATCTGGCTTATAGCGAGGGCATCAAAGGAGAAAGTCATCTGGCTTATAAGAGGGCATCAGAGGAGAAAGTCATCTGGCTTATAGCGAGGGCATCAGAGGAGAAAGTCATCTGGCTTATAGCGAGGGCATCAGAGGAGAAAGTCATCTGGCTTATAGCGAGGGCATCAGAGGAGAAATTCATCTGGCTTATAGCGAGGGCATCAGAGAAGAAAGCCATCTGGCTTATAGCGAGGGCATCAGGGGAGAAACTCCTCTGGCTTATAGCGAGGTCATCAGAGGAGAAATTCCTCTGGCTTATAGCGAGGTTATCAGAGGAGAAAGTTCTCTGGCTTATAGCGAGGGCATCAGAGGAAAAAGTCCTCTGGCTTAGTGAAAGGTCATCGGAAAAGAAAGTCCTCTGGCTCATAGCGAGGTTATCGGAGGAGAAAGTTCTCTGGCTTATAGCGAGGGCATCAGAGGAGAAAGTCATCTGGCTTATAGCGAGGGCATCAGAGAAGAAAGTCATCTGGCTTATAGCGAGGTCATCAGAGGAGAAATTCTTCTGGCTTATAGCGAGGTTATCAGAGGAGAAAGTTCTCTAGCTTATAGCGTGGGCAACAGAGGAGAAAGTCCTCTGGCTTAATGCGAGGTCATCGGAGGAGAAAGTCCTCTGGCTTACTGCGAGGTTATCAGAGGAGAAAGTTCTCTGGCTTATAGCGAGGGCATCAAAGGAGAAAGTCATGTGGCTTATAGCGAGGGCATCAGAGAAGAAAGTCATCTGGCTTATAGCGAGGTCATCAGAGAAGAAAGTCCTCTGGCTTATAGCGAGGTCATCGGAGGAGAAACTCCTCTGGCTTATAGCGAGGTCATCAGAGGAGAAAGTTCTCTGGCTTATAGCAAGGGCATCAGAGCAGAAAGTACTGTGGCTTATAGCAAGGGTATCAGAGCAGAAAGTAGTGTTGCTTGTAGCGAGGGTATAGGAGCAGAAAATACTGTGGCTTATAGCGAGTGTATCAGAGGTACTCTGGCTCATAGCGAGGGTACCAGAACAGAAAGTACTCTGGTTTATGGCGAGGGTATCAGAGCAGAAAGTATTCTGGCTTAAAGCCAGGGCACCAGAGCAGAAAGTACTCTGTATAGTTCAATCATTGAACAATGCGGGGAATAAGCTTGCAAAAAAAAAGTGAAATGTACACACTTTAATGCATGTCGAATAAAATTGCCATCCATTACCACAAACTTCGATCCCTTAGGTACAGTAGCGAAAGAAAATTCGTTAACGATAAAAGATTAGGAGAAATCTTCAATGATCATTTTCCGCTCGACATTTGAACTCATTGGAAATATAATTGATATTTTCCATTAAGAAGGGTCGGGCAGATATAATTCCGTAAGAAATTTCCGCATGAAGTTAAATTCTACGTAGGAATAGTCGATATTGTTTTTTCGGTTATAGACTACCCATAAAAAAAATCGCTACCGTACATGGGTTAACCTTTGGTACATAGCCTGTTCCTGATAATACACTTCAATTAAGTAGGGCAGTATCTCCACTCCTCCAAAAATAACATTGTAAAGATTTAGTGTATTTTCGTCGCACTATCTCAGACACAAATACCAGAGGTACAACCGGCGGTAGTTTTTTAGTAACGTTCAGCTAGCGGCATTATTATTTTTTCTTCCGTCTTGAAGGTATCAGGTTCACGAGACCGTAAAATGATTACAGCAGAACTATGCTATGACTGAAGGAGAAGATGTTCTCCGCTTGTTGGCTGTTCCACGGAGACGCTCTATCAGGTGGCAATGATACGGAGCGAAGCAGATTCTTCCGAGGCTAGGCGGACTCCCCTGACTGAGTATTTCAAACGGCTAAGCTGACGTCGAGGTTGACGTTAACACAATATCATAAAGCGATGCATGTAAGTCCATCTATTTCGTTTTCACAAACTGTACAGGGATCAACTATGATGAGAAATAAGAGTGGCAACTAGATAGATCAAGGAGGTAGTACACTACTATCCAACCTGATCCGCCCAAGTGCAGGATGAGATGGAAGCAGGTTCGGGTGGACAGATTCGGGATGAAAAGTTCCCCAACGTCGTCCATAGTAGTTGAACACTGAAATAATATTTTTACTTCAAAAGAGAAGATGCTCAACAACGAAAGCAGTGTTAATGCGAGGTATCGTGGAAGTGACGAGCGTCGTATAATCACATGCTTGAGCCGTATCTCAATTATGGAAGAAATCCTCCAAACTTCAGAATATTTTCCAAACATGCTAGTTGAAGCAATAACAGCATGATTAGAAGTGCGAGAAGGTGCTTGATTATGGTAAGTAATTGTATAAGTGAAGTTTTAAAAGGTGCCCGTTCTGTATTTTATGGATTGGACAGTTTCTGCATTAATTGAACGCTGTTGCGCTTTTGCTGGACCCTCCGCTCTATGAATCGAACGATAGGCGGCCTTTGCTGTTGGTGCTGAGTTTAATGACATGTTTAGTAGATAATTGCATCGTTTGGGAGGTGCATCCACCACATAAAGTGTCTTGAACGAAATTTCTCAAACTCTATCTTCAGAAGTGAAGCTAATCAGTGTTTTTCTTTTCAAAGTGAACGTTAGATAAACAGGACACAAACTTTCAAACATAACCTCACAAACGATCATATAAGCAGTTTCCTGCGACCCTCTTTATTGGCGACTTTCCCAACGTTTTCAGGTGCCTTGTTTTTCCAAAGTAGAGCCACGGGCTGCGATGCTGCCAAATGTGCATCGCAGTCTCTTGTGTTGTGTGAATCTTTCACAAGCAGGAGAGTGAGGCAGAATAAATGAATGCGTAAACAGGCCTGGGAGCAGAAGGCGGAGGCTGAAGGAGCTGGGGAGTATTGGGAGACGGGGGGG
>SDVV010009569.1:0-16645 GCA_016164225.1 Gammarus roeselii | reverse complement strand
TATACACATATATGTGTGAGTGGGTGTGTGTGTGTTAATTGCCAGTTATGTGTGCGGCAGTTTTAATTTCATTTTTTGTGTTCGGATGCGTCTGATTGGTTCTTTAAGCTTTTCTAACCTATGTGACTTTCTTACACGTAACTGATATGATGCAATATTTTACTCCTGTACTACTGTCACAATTATTTTACAATTACTGCCTTCGTATGCGCGCCTTTACGCAATTGTGATCACCGTAGACGCCAGACTCGGCCATTCCTCGTCCAATGGCGGCCACTGTAGCTGTCTGTTCCCAGGTGTTGCGTCACGCCACAGCGTCCATTGTACAGCAGCTGTCGCAGGCACGTCGCGCGCCTGTCATTTGAACGCTTTAACATTCCCTCTTGTTCCAATTACGTGAATTTAATATATTAGACGTGTGATTTGTCCAAGTTGTCCTCGTGAATATTGGTCAAAGTAATGGAAGAAAGTAGTTAGTTTATGTCAAGGTAATATGTGCCGCGTAGTGCTCCCGATGCGCTGCTAGACAATGGGTGATGATGGGCTGGTGATGTCATCGCTCGAGAAGATATGAAAGAAGGTAAGCGTGATGCGGTCACTGCTCGGTCACTGGCTGTGGGGCAGTGACAGGTGTTACTGGGGCAGATGAAACATGGAAAAATATTCATCTCCATAAATCTAAAGTCATGGAACGACCAATAATACAACGGCTTTATGTCGTATTTCGGCAGTGTCTCTTCTTGACCATTTACGTCTTCTCTCGGCAATGTTTTCTCTCTTTTATACTTTCTCTCTGCCATGTTTTCTCTCGGGCATGCATGACCATGTCATCTCGTGGCCATGTCTTCTCTTGGCCATGTCTCACGGCCATATCCTATCTTGGCCATGTCTGCTTTCTGCCGTGTCTTCTCTCCGCTGTGTAATCTCTCGGCCATGTCTTCTCTCAGCTCATTTTTTGTCACGAACATTTTTGTTTGGTCATGTGTTCTTTCGGTTCTGTCTTACCTCGGCTATGTCTTCCCCCTGCCATGTCTTCTCTTGCTCCTGTCTCAACCGGTCATATCTTCTCTCTGCCCTGACTTTATCGACCACGTCTTCCCTCGGCCATTTCTTCTCTCAGTCCTGACTCCATCGGTCATGCCTTCCCTCTTCCATTTCTTCCCTCAGTTCTGACTTTATCGGTCATGTCTTCCCTCAGCCATTTCTTCCCTCGGCCCTGACTTTATCGGTCATGTCTTCCCTCTTCCATTTCTCCCCTCGGCCCCGACTTTATCGGCCATGTGTAACCAGGGCTGCGGTCGCTGAACTCCATAATAAGGCTGTATCTGACCTGATGGTCTTAGCTTATTATGATAGGTTATTTACATCGATTGTGCGTAGTGATGCATACAACATTCCTTAATAGCAAGACTACCATACCGATTGAATATCAATAACGATTCTTTTATACCGGTATCTTACGGCATTTACAGTAGTTACAAAACAGTATTTTGTATTTTGCTTAAATCTGAATGGCAACGTTGAACACATTCAGGTGAAGTTGTTTGATTGCACTTCTTCACGAGAACTGCATCGTCTCGTAACGACTGGGAACCACCTCTCACATCGTCATCTGATATATGCCCGGCCCTTATCATGTAGGCATGTATGGCAGTGTCGCTCTAACTCACATACAGTAGACACTCACATACCCTGACAACCTTCGCTACGCAACGTATTAGGCTGTTAATCAGAATGATGCAGTCATATCACTTCTGTTATGAATAATTCCAATGTCTGATTGAAATGTTTTGTGGCACCATGATATACTGCATATTAATTAAGTGCTTTGAACTTACTTTGATAGCTCCTTAGCCGTGACTCGTGACATTCAAGAAAGAGTCGTGTAATTGAGTTCAGCCATGAGAGGAAGATGTACGCAAACATTCTCCTCCGGTTCCGTTCACTGAAGTCGTATAATAGTGTTCAGCTATGAAGGTAAGATCTACGCAACCGTTTCTTCCCTCTCTCGTTCACTAGAGGCGGATAATTGTGTTCAGCTATGAAGGTAAAATGTACGCAAACGTTCTTCCTCCTTCCCGTTCACTTAGTTCCACGTTGTGATAAACTCCGCAAGGCCACTTCATCTCATTTGATAGTCTTGGCGTACCATTATACTTATTTTAAATTTACTGTTTATATTTACGTCTTGATCTAAGGTGATTTTTTTTTTGTATTTGTTATGTCGGTGAGGCACTTGTTCGGCCCTATCTCTTCTCTCAGACATGTCTTCTCTCCGCCCTGTCTTCCCTCGGCCTTTAGCCATGTCTTCCCTCGGAGATGTCGTCTCTCGGATAAGTCTTCTCTCAGTCATGTCTTCTCTCAGCTGTGTCTTCTTTCGGTCATGTAATTCTCTCGGGTGTCTTCTCTCAGCCATGTATCGTCTCGCCTGTCTTCTCTCCAGCATGTTTTCTCAGTCAGAGGCCGTTCACGATGACGAATAAATCACTCTCCAGCTTGCAGTCAATCATTATGAGGCAATTGCTGTGGAAATATCTTTATAACTTTCATCGATTTATGAAACACTGGAGTGTAGTAGAGTTGTCATTTTTTTGGAATCTTAGAATCAATTCCTCATGGAGTAACAATTCTGCATCAAGTATTCTTTGATTGATTAACGGGTTACTTTTAAGATCTTAGTGTGTAATATTAATATTCTACGCTGTTTATAAGCTTAAATTGCTTTGGGATTTTTCACCCGCTTCTCCCCGTAATTTAGACGGTGCAGTGCCCTCTACCCATCCCCGAGTCACGGAAACTTGAACGCTCCTCGTCGGGCAGAAAGAGCGATCTTTGATGCCCATCTGCTCACCAAATGCAACGGCAGAATCCGTGCGCAGCGCTACTTATTTCGTTACGCAAAATGGGCCGAACAGTTTTATTCTACTTAGGAGAGTTTGGAGCCGCTGTTTTCGACTCAAAACAGTTGCACCGTAATGCATATGGGAGCGAGAAAGGGTCCTAGTGCATTTATGAGTGGTAAATGTTGAAATATCTGCGAGTGACATGCAATTAATATTCTTACCTTCTTATGAAAATGTGTGAAACTCCTACAAAACATCGGCAATACTGCCATACAATTCTGCTCAACGTTTACAATCAATTACGTCTCATTTGTTTTGGTCAGCGACTGTTCTTGAAGATACTCTGCATTGACCTAAGCAACTCGATGCCGTCATAACTTTTATCCCAAGGGCTGTGTTCCTCCTCTATCCCCATGAGCCCTAGAGGTCGTGCTGCCCTCTTCCTCTGCCCTTAGTGGTCATGCCACCTCTCCACACGACACGGCACCAAGGCGGCCTTCGAGGGGCTCATAGGTACCGAGCCAGGGCCATAGTCAGGAGATAACATCTTAGTGCCGTTAATTGGCACCTACCTTACTTGTGGGGCTGTTTGGCACCTACTCTCATCGCGGCGCCAATTGTCACATACCCTCACTGCAGGACTGTTTGGCACTTACCCTCATTGAGGCGCTGTTTGTCACCTACCCTCATTGCACGCTGTTTGGCACCCATCTTCGTTTGACTCCGTTCAACATCAGCCCTCACAGTTGCATTGTTTGGTACCTACCATCCTAACGGCGCTGTTTGTCACCTACCCTCATTGCAATCTGTTTGGCACCCATCTTCGTTTGACTCCGTTCAACATCAGCCCTCACAGTTGCATTGTTTGGTACCTACCATCCTAATGGCGCTGTTTGTCACCTACCCTCATTGCACGCTGTTTGGCACCCATCTTCGTTTGACTCCGTTCAACATCAGCCCTCACAGTTGCATTGTTTGGTACCTACCATCCTAATGACGCTGTTTAAAACCAACCCTACCAGCGGTGCTATTTAACTCCTCCCCTTATATTGCACTATTTTTGCGAAACATTTCAAGGACTTACATTTTATTTAGTTGTGAGCGGAGGTCAACTCGATACGAAATATTCCAATGAAAAGATGATGCGAACCACGTCTTCGTTAGCGTGAGCTGTTCCTACGAGATCATTGGCATCTCAAATAGACCTAAAAATTCTTATAACTACGGGTAACTAGTGTTTAAATGTGCATTTATATCCCCCTGATCGGACTGTGTTGGATTACATTTATTTTTGTTTAGTGTAAAGATAAAGAAAACGTTCCATTGAACTGTTGATTTCTAGGGAAATTAATATGTAAGGTCGACTGACATTCACTGATTTATGATAAACATGCTGTTCAAACTGACCTCTAATCTAGAAGTTTAGAGTACAGAATTCCTTCCCATCACGAAGTTATGTAATGAAAAATTCACGTAATAGTTTGTCACACGAATTACAACATTCTAACTAATTACATAGCCACGATAACATTTTACATATGCGCTCGAGAAAATAATTCTGTTGAGACATCAACGTGAGGCTGATAGTTAGAGAGAATTTAATGGGGCTGATAATTAGAGACAATCTAATGTGGCTGATAATTAGAGATAACTCTAATGGGGCTGATAATTAGAGACACAATAGCCTGATAATTGTAGACAATCTAATGGGGCAGATAATTAGAAGCAATTTGATGGAACTGATAATTACAGAGTATAATGAGACTAATAATTAGAATCAATCTAATGGAGCTGATAGTTAGAGAGTCTAATGGGACAGGTAATTAGAAACAATCTAATAGGGGTGATAATTAGAAATAATCTAATGGGGCTGATAATTAGAGACACTCTAATAAAGCAGATAATTAGAGACAATATAATGGGGCTGATAATTAGAGGCAATCTAATGGGGCTGATAATTCGAGACAATCTAATGAGGCCGATAATTAGAGACAATATAATGGGGCTGATAATTAGAGGCAATCTGATGGGGCTGATAATTAGAGACAATATAATGGGGCTGATAATTAGAGGCAATCTAATGGGGCTGATAATAGAGACAGTCTAATGGGGCTGATAAATAGAGACAATATAATGAGGCCGATAATAGGAGACAAAATAATGGGGCTGATAATTAGAAGCAATATGATGTGGCTGATAATTAGAGACAATCTAATGGGGCTGATAATTAGAGACAATCCAATGATGCCGATGATTGGAGACAATATAATCGGGCTGATAATTAGAGACAATCTAATGGGGCTGGTAATTAGAGACAATCTAATGTGGCTGATAATCAGAGACAATCTAATGGAGCGGATAATTAGAGACAATCTAATGGGGCTGATAATTCGAGACAATCTAATGAGGCCGATAATTGGAGACAATACAATGGGGCTGATAATTAGAGGCAATCTAATGGGGCTGATAATTCTAGGCATTCTAATTGAGTGAACTAAAAACGTATCACAATCACAAATTAAACGGGATCCTACACCTTTCGAGACAAATAGGAAATGTGGGTAAATGAACATGGGAAATTGCATCTACCTTCCTACCGTCACTCAATTGATTCCTCAAACTAGTCACTAAATCGCTGGCTTCAAGGTTGTGTCGCTTCGTGTGAGGTCTTAACATCTTTCTAGATTGTGTCGCTCTGTGAGAGATCCTAATAGCCTTCAAGGTTGTGTCGCTCTGTGAGAGATCCTAATATCCTTCAAGGTTGTGGCGCTCTGTGAGAGATCCTAACATCTCTCATGGTTGTGTCACTCTGTGAGAGAGCCTAACATCCTTCAAGGTTTTGGCCCTCTGTGAGAGATCCTAACATCCTTCGCAGTTGGGGTGCTCTGTGAGAGATCCTAATACCCTTCAAGGTTGTGACGATTTGTGAGAGATCCTATCATCCTTTAAGGTTATGATGCTCTGTGAGAGATAAAATCACCCTTCAAGGTTGTGTCGCTCTGTGAGAGATCCTAAGACTATTACAAATTGTCGAGACAAGAAAAGTGAAGTGTTAACCCTCGACGAAATTTTAAGCCATTATTGAACACCTGATGCTCGAACTTGTATGTGTGTATACGCCGGCCTGAGACCCTTCTTGAGTTGAAGTGAGTCTTTCGTAGTAGGTATATTGGTTCAGACTTGATTACTCCGGACAGACAATCATAGGTAAAGGATGCTGAGGATTAGCTTGGATTGCGATTGTCCGGCACTTCAACGACCAAGGAAATATTTTGGTACTTCCAAAAGGTATTGGTCATATTCTCGTTTCTGAAGCGCGGGGCCGCGAGAGAACATCACTTGAACGGTTCTCTGATTACAAACAAAGGATACATCGAAGTAGTTGTTAAATGTTGGATGAGTTTGTCTGGCCGAGGATGGCGGGAGGCTGCGATGCCTCCACAACAATTTATGGTCTGCCGCATCAATAAATCAGAGTAACCGTCTGCCATAAGTTGCTTCATATTGCATGCAGTTTGTTACTACCAAGTGTGCAATGGGTAGTTACCCACCGTGTGGTGGTGGCTGCAGACCACTTGGATCGAGTAACTTGACAGCGTTTCTCTCCTGCATTGAGGATGCCGTGAGAGCAAGATGAGTTAAGTGCCGCGATGGCTTATGAGTGTTTTATGTCTATGTTAAAGCTATGCTCTCAATGCATGAGATGCGCATATCCTTTGCCTCGTGTACTAAGTCACCAAACCGTGACTTGGTACACCGTTCATTTCTACTGAAGTTATAGTTAATAATTCGTTCGGAGCGTATCAGACATCGTGCAGGTTTTATTACTCTTAGTATTAGCTTTAGTGCTATTTGTGTGATGACAATCAGATAGCCGTGCGCGTAGGGCCGAAAAAGGTGTGTGTGCGTGTGTGAATATCACACGCGAAATAAAGAGTTATCCAGCTGCGGTCCGATGGGTTCAAGGATCATCAAGATAATACATGTGCAGAGACGTTGCTTATAAGCTATCATTGAATAACAAGGAAGAAATCATCGGGAAATGAGAGGGTCTTCGACAGAATAAATTCTTGTCGATGGTGTTGCTTTGATCGAAGAGCCGTTGAGGGTTGTTTTTTCCGCCAAAGTACCGCTGGATTCTCCTCTTGGCACAGGTAGTATCTCTGCTCACGAGGTTGCGTAAGGTAGCCTCTCCGCCGGGTGTCGTGTTCGTAGAGGTAGATGAGCCGTGTCCGTAGAAGTAGGCAAGTCGTGCTGCCATCAGCGTATTGCGATGTTTGCTAACACTAAATTATTTGTAACCTTCAACGTCTCTCGCGATATCCTAGTTTTTTTCCTTCAGGAATCATTTGGAATTCATCAGCGCTGGAAAAATTGCAAACGAGGGTTTTACACTACGATGAATAATTTAAAATTGTGGGTATTTCTTTACCCACTTGCGGATGCTTTTCAGCGTCTTGACGAATACCCGCCCTCACGGGAATTACGTATGCACCAAAGCATCGACACTGCCTCGCGTTGTTGCTCAATTTATGCCTGGTACTTTTCTCACAAATTGGTTGGGAATACTTTTCATGTTGTTTTAATTAAGTTGACGTGTGACACATCAATATGATGGCCAAGTAACGTTAGGGTTTTCATTAAAGTACCTCCTTTATTAGGTTCTGATAGCTGACATTTAATTGATCCTTTTAGGATTTTTTTTGTCTGCAGAATTAATTGTTCCGTCGTCGCCGGTTTTCGTTTCAGTATAAACTGTATATGTGTAACTGCGTATAACTTTAGTATCAATAGACTGATATCGCCAAACACTAGTCCTATCGGCGATCTCGTTCTACGTCGTTTTCAACTGCTATACAGTATTCCTCAGTATTACACGTAAACGCAGAGAAGTTGCATTTCGTGTGCACTAATGCAGTACCAATTAAGGTGTTGGCTACATTTCCACTGCGTATTAGCAACTCAGATTGTCTGGTTCTACAAACATACCATAGTCAGTGCTTTTAGCACAAGTTTTCTTTGTGTGCACCAATTATCAGACTTTTCCTAGTAAGAATGGGCCCCGATAGCTTGTCCTCACGTTCGTCACGAGCTCCTCCGACATCACAACCTAATGTTGCCACCTAAAGATAAAGTATACAATTATTGTCAAAATAGGGTATGCAATTGTCGTCGACCCCCTAAAGGGTAAAGGTAGGCTTGCTATTGCTAATATTCCACCGTTAATTATGGTTCGCAGTCTTGTCGGGGAGACTGCTTTAGAAAGTCCGCTTTGTTTCTCGCTATGTTTCTGTAGAATTATGCATCTTGTGTATCACTCGGAATGGTTTCGGACACAGATTAAAAAGAAGTATAAATGCGACCGTCTGTAGATAATAGGGCCTTTTCTAATTTCAATTGATCATTTAAAACGGATTTTTTGTTGATCCGAATAACAAACGATGCTGGCAGACATGATCGTTCCGCTGCAGCTGACGGTGTCTAGTTCTTTAACTGGGCATCCACAGTTCCTTCCTTCTCCTCTCGTTTGTATACCCTCACCTTTCCTAACCTCTTCCCCAACCCATGCTTCCGCAGCACGCTCAGATCCCTTTCCCCTACAACGGAGCCCGGACCCGAAAAATGGTGACCTCTTCTTCGCAGGGGTGGCAGGGGAGAAAAAGGGGGAGAGGGAGGGCTAGTGACCCGTGGGAATTGGCCCCCATCGACGCGCCGGGATAACAAGCCATGACCCGAGGGGCCATCATGCTAATGGCGCGCAGCATGCAGCGTGAGGCGTGTTCGGCTACCGCGCAGATTGCAGCGTGAGACGTGGTCAGTACTGCGCAGCATGCAGCGTGAGGCGTGTGCGGCTACCGCGCAGATTGCAGCGTGAGACGTGGTCAGTACTGCGCAGCACGCAGCTTCAGGTGGATGAGGTTACCGCGCAGATTGCAGCGTGAGACGTGGTCAGTACTGCGCAGCATTCAGCGTGAGGCGGATGAGGCTACTGCGCAGCATGCAGCTTCAGGCGGATGAGGTTACCGCGCAGATTGCAGCGTGAGACGTGGTCAGTACTGCGCAGCATTCAGCGTGAGGCGGATGAGGTTACCGCGCAGATTGCAGCGTGAGACGTGGTCAGTACTGCGCAGCATTCAGCGTGAGGCGGATGAGGCTACTGCGCAGCATGCAGCGTGAGGCGTTTGCGGCTACCGCGCAGATTGCAGCGTGAGACGTGGTCAGTACTGCGCAGCGTGAGGCGGATGAGGCTACTGCGCAGTATGCAGTGTGAGGCTACTGCGCATCATGTTGCTTTCGTTGTCCTCCAATGTATCTTTTTGACCAATATATATGGTGGTCATGGCGTTTTCTTGATGAGGTTCAACCCAGAAATTATAAAAAAAAGAGATAAAATATCCAGATTAATGATACATTTTTTTACCCTAAACCTTTTTTATGTTGTTTTACTCAAATATGTAATAATCACATGACCACGTTGCCACCATGTTTGTTATTGCAGTGCGGTCCCTCCAGCTTGATGCACTCTGAGACTCACTCAAGCTGCTCAGGGCAAATCAGTGGTGAGCGTAGAAGAGTCAAGTCAGCGCATAGAGTTCCAAGAACGGCAAGGTTGAGAGGACGAAGTGATCCGAGGACGACAGAACGACGCCGTAATATTTATTTTTATGATCAGATTGGCGGATCAATTATCATTTAACCGACAGTGATTTTTAGGCCGCTTTTACATTGTCATGGAATATCTTAACTGCTACCGGTGATTGAGCTTACTTGTGTCTTGAATGATATTTTCATAGAATAGAGTTATCGTTTCCCTGCGGTGCTCACTGAAATATTTATTTTTTCCCTGCGGTGTTCACTGGAATGTTTTCTTGTTTCCCTTCGGTGTTCACTGTCCTATCTCCTCGCTCATCTGCGGTGTTCACTGGAATACATCCTTGTTCCCTGCGGTGTTCCCTGAAATACCTCTTCGTTTTCCTGCGGTGTTCACTGAAATACATCCTTGTTCCCCTGCTGTGTTCACTAAAATACTTCCTCGTTTCCCTGCGGTGTTCACTGAAAAACCTCCTTGCTCCCCGTGCGGTGTTCACTGAAATACCTTCTCGTCCTCTTGCGGTGTTCCCTGAGATACATCCTTTTTCCCCTGCGGTGTTCACTGAAATACATTCGTGTTCCCCTGCGGTGTTCACCGAAATACCTCCTCGTTCCCATGCGGTGTTCACTGAAATACCTCCATGCTTCCCGTGCGGTGTTCACTGAAATACATTCTTGTTCCACTGCGGTGTTCACTGAAATATCTCCTCGTTCCCTTGCGGTGTTCACTGAAATACCTCCTCGTTTCCTTGCGGTGTTCACTGGAATATTTCCTCGTTCCCCTGCGGTGTTCACTGTTATACCTACTCGTTCCCCTGCGGTGTTCACTGTTATACCTACTCGTTCCCCTGCGGTGTTCACTGTTATACCTACTCGTTCCCCTGCGGTGTTCACTGCTACACCTACTTGTTTCCCTGCGGTGTTCACTGCAATACCTAATCGTTTCTACCAACGTAACCGAAATTTTTGCCATGCGAATCACATTGTCCCATCATCCGCAGGGGACTGATCCGTCTCATCACCCGCAGGGGACTAGACTGGGGAATGGGAAAATGTAAAGTCTTTCACGGAGTAATCATTATGTTGGTCGAGTGCAGCTGTTACTCCTGCACAGAAGTTTGAACTCTCAACTTAGTTACACGAACTCGACGGCTTGCGTTCATATTTAACATGACTGAGATAGGGAAAAGAGATGAACATTTATACGGTGGCTGTACAGTTTTCATGCGGGAAAAATAATAGCTGTGGTAACTGCACACGACGTGCTGAGGAGATTGGGCGTCTCCTTCACTATGTCAGCCTAACTTAGCCATCTTCCAAATTCGGGGAACCGGCTGTATATTTCACGACGTACATACATACACACATGCATACAACTCCACACAACACCTGCGCATTCCCCACTAGTGCGGAAGCCAAACCCTTGAGGACCAGCCGCTTTCTCCTCACAGCTGCCAGTGCTTTTGCATGCAGTCTGGGGAAGACGTTACGTGGAAAGCAGAGACGGCTTAGCCCGTGAAAGTCCGTTAGAGTGCTCGTCTGGCAGACGGGCGTAGCAGGAATGGCTACTCGTGGTATGTTCCGCCTCCGACATCTCCGGGCCTTTGTGAGGCAGCGTGATGTGAACTCATTGGTTCAAAACGATTGATGTGAAGGTAGGGAATTTTATCCGAAATATTTGAACTTTGTGGATTGAACATTTCCCTATTCTTTCATTGGTCACTTTGGACCGCTGAGTTGATGACACGATGCTACACCCACTCTGGCCCGGAGATGTGCCTGGCATTGGTGTGCCCGGAGGAGAGAGGACCCACTCGCAGGAGAACCTCGCCATCTTTTGGGTCAAGGCTGCCGGCCTCAAAATTACGCCGCATCATCCTGTGTGCCCCTCCCCCCTCCCTCTAATGTCTGCAAATTTCCGTTGCTTCTTCTTGTCGTTGCCTTCTTACCCTCTTACTCGCTGCTGCTGGGCACCGTATTTTTCACCCGGTTCGTGTCAACAAAATTGAAGGCATGGCAAGTCAATCAATTAGAATGATATGTTC
This sequence comes from Gammarus roeselii, assembly GCA_016164225.1. Classification (NCBI taxonomy): domain Eukaryota; kingdom Metazoa; phylum Arthropoda; class Malacostraca; order Amphipoda; family Gammaridae; genus Gammarus; species Gammarus roeselii. Next base: position 5,166 of record SDVV010009569.1, on the reverse strand, counting down.
ATCCTGATGTTTCACGAGTACCATAAGTTGCATTGCAGTGAATTATATAATCATAGTTTCTCATATTTAACTACCACTCGGGTATTTTGATTTGTCTCAAAGTTCTCTGCATCCTGGCAATGGCGGTGACTGCATGGCTTTCTGAGTGTGGACTCGACAGATATCCGAGACTACCACAAATATCCTCTTCGCGCGCTCATCGTCTACTCCCCAATATCATGAAAATCTAACAGGAGGCTCCAAAGCAATCTACGTCCAGTATATAAATGTATTTGCAAGATATTTATAATCAGCAATATTCATTGATTTCATGATCGATTTTACGGTTTACCCTCGGTAGGTACGAATGGTACAATAGCCATCATTTTGGCATTACCTGACCTTCATATTTTACTTATTGCGCTATCTGCTTATTAAATTCCAAAAAATCGTTGTGTGATTTCTTGGCTCTTGTTAGAAAATAATGAGATTTGGTTCTTCGCTTAAACAACGTATTAAAACTCTACTGACCCCCCAGTTTAATTAACTTCGACTGTTCAATGCAGACTTTCTCCATAAATCCGCACTCTAACTCGGTAAGCCAATTGGACCCATTTACACATTTAACACTTGACACTTGAGCCAATCTCTGAAGCTGACATTTTTTCGTCTATCCTTTCGTTCAATTTCGCTCGTGGTTCAAATCACGAACTCGCCAAACAAGAAATCGAAAAAAAAGTGAAATGAAGTGTCCATTAAAATTCAACATAAGTCTCACGACTCTGCTTGTTCTGCTTGCTTGTCCACATAATTCAAAAGTTTCACGACTCTGCTTGTCTGCTTGCCGGTTCCTATAATTGGTCATACTTTGCCGCTGTATTTCTCATGATTTTATTTGCTTCAACGCAAAGGTTTATTGCAGCGTATTTTGATTTGAACTTTTTTCCGCATGCGTTCCTAAATCATCTGACGCCGGAGACCGAGTTGGTGCGGAAGCAACACTTAGACGCAACTGAGGGACATGTCAGAGTCAGTTGCTTCAAGTGACATGGAATACAAGCAGGAATATGTTTTGAGGGTTACAGATCACAACGTTTATTGTGGTACTTTACTACTGTCAAAGATTGCTGGGAATTCTAATTTCGTGTGCTACTAATGTCGAGGATTGCCTTGGAGTTTCTTATTTTGTGTGAACTTTTACAAAAACACAGGAGACTAAGATCGACCAGTGGGAACAACAGCTGAGGGCTTAATAATGTTGCTAAATATCATTTTTGGCTCTAAAAGGATGCCTGGCGATTCGTATCGCACCCTTTTGTGGAGGCTGTATTCTTATGGGTGAAGAAATAGAGATCCACCGACCGTTGTGTACATAATTTCTTCCACAACTTCCTCTAACAAAAGCTGTCCTCAAGCACAACACATCGCTAGCTCTTCTAAGGGCATCAGGTGACGCGCTGTCCTCAAGCACAACACATCGCTAGCTCTTCTAAGGACATCAGGTGACGCGCTGTCCTCAAGCACAACGCATCGCTAGCTCTTCTAAAGCATTAGGTGACGCGCTGTTCTCAAGCACAACACATCGCTAGCTCTTCTAAGGGCATCAGGTGACGCGCTGTCCTCAAGCACAACACATCGCTAGCTCTTCTAAAGCATTAGGTGACGCCCTGTTCTCAAGCACAACACATCGCTAGCTCTTCTAAGGGCATTAGGTGACGCCCTGTTCTCAAGCACAACACATCGCTAGCTATTCTAAGGGCATCAGGTGACGCGCTGTCCTCAAGCACAACGCATCGCTAGCTCTTCTAAGGGCATCATGTGACGCGGTGTCCTCAAGCACAACACATCGCTAGCTGTTCTAAGGGCATCAGGTGACGCGCTGTCCTCAAGCACAAGACATCGCTAGCTCTTCTAAGGGCATCAGGTGACGCGCTGTCCTCAAGCACAACACATCGCTAGCTCTTCTAAGGGCATTAGGTGACGCCCTGTCCTCAAGCACAACGCATCGCTAGCTCTTCTAAGGGCATCAGGTGACGCCCTGTTCTCAAGCACAAGACATCGCTAGCTCTTCTAAGGGCATTAGGTGACGCGCTGTCCTCAAGCACAAGACATCGCTAGCTCTTCTAAGGGCATCAGGTGACGCGCTGTCCTCAAGCACAAGACATCGCTAGCTCTTCTAAGGGCAGGTGACGCACTGGTATTTCTCAAAGACAGAACTCGCAGCCTAGATAATGAGTTTTGTAAGGAGGAGAGGGGCGGAGCTGATTTAATTCAACCACATCCAATAGGATCATTCTGTTCATGGTTGTTAACTTATGAGAGCGTAAGTTGATTTTAATAAAAATCCAGTTTCAAGTTTGGTTATGGAGACCTTGGAATCGAGTCGCCGCGCAAAGCTATTTTCTGTCCTTGTATTTTGGAAGACTATTTCTGTATGCCTTATGATAGAAAAGTCTGTATGTTTCATGATGGAAAAATCTGCATGTTTTATGATAGAAAAAGTATATGTTCTATCATAGAACATTAGATCCTTGAAACTGTATCTGTATATCACCTTTGAGACAGTCTTCCCTCATTCACCCGCTGGCTGCTGTCATCCCATAGGGCCGAACAGTGACTCTGTCATCCTCTGGGTGCAGTCATCCCATAGGGCCGAGCAGTGGCGCTGTCACCCGCTGGCTGCTGTCATCCCATGGAGCCAAACAGTGACGCTGTCACCCGCTGGGTGCTGTCATTCTATAGAGACGAACAGTGGCGCTGTCACCCGCTGGCTGCTGTCATTCTATTGTGACGAACAGTGGCGCTGTCACCCGCTGGCTGCTGTCATTCTGTAGAGCCGAACAGTGGCGCTGTCACCCGCTGGGTGCAATCATCCCATAGGGCCAAGCAGTGGCGCTGTCACCCGCTGGCTGCTGTCATTCTATAGAGACGAACAGTGGCGCTGTCACCCGCTGGCTGCTGTCATTCTATAGGGCCGAACAGTGATGCTGTCACCCTCTGGCTGCTGATATTCTACAGAGCCGAACAGTGACGCTGTCACCCGCTGGCTGCAGTCATCCCATAGGGCCGAATAGTGACGCGGGTACTCCTCTAGTGCTGACACGGCACTGTCTCTGCCCCTGCTCCAGCAGTAGTGCCCCGACAATGCCCCATTAGACGGGGGCATCAGTTCCGGGCAGTGCGGGGCAGGCGGACCCCTTAATTGTTGTCTGATGCAAGCCTGACTTGATGCGGGTTATGCGGTCACTGCAGACATGCCGCACACGGCGGCGTATTACCGCCAGGACATCATCACTTTCACCTGACGGCATCGCGCGTGAGGGCTGCCGGCACATCGACCCTTGCTGCTCTGCAACAGATTGGGTCTCGATCATTCCCAATAGGCTTCATTCCTAATATTAACACGGTATCAATCTGCTTTCCCCATTTGTATTGAACTTGAATACATTATTACTCGGTGCTAGTATGTGAAATAATAGGTTTTATGTTAAAAGATTGCATTTCCAGTCGATTGATTCTTCCTTGGCATGATTTTCCTTAGGTGTGATTCTCCGTTAGCATTATTCGCCCTAGGCATTATTCTCCCTGGACATTATTTTTTCTAGGCATTATTCTCCCTAGGCATTATTCTTCCTATGCATTATCCTCCTTAGGCATTGTTCTCCCTAGACATTATTCTCCCTAGACATTATTCTTCCTAGGATTAGGTCTCAACTTCAACAAGGGGTTCAGAATAACTTATTTCATTCCCTCCTTCAAGAAACCTTCTCGTATTCCATAGTACGAATTGAAACACGAGAATGCTCATAAATCGATATTTGGCTGCTGGCGTATGTTGTTTTTCTTAATGTTTGGCCCAAAACGTCTCGCCGGTTACTCTGGTGCTCGTCTCGGACCCAGGCCGTCTTGCCCGGTGCTCTGATGCTCGTCTCCGATCCAGGCCGTCACGCCCAGTGTTCGGCTGCTTGTCTCTTGGCCCAGGCCGTCACGCCCGGTGTTCGGCAGCTTGTCTCTTGGCCCAGGCCGTCACGCTTGGTGTTCGGCGGCTTGTCTCTTGGCCCAGACCGTCACGCCCGGTGTTCGGCGGTTTGTCTCTTGGCCCAGGCTGTCTCGTCCGGTGCTCGGCTGCTGATCTCTTGGCCTAGGCTGTCTCGCCTGGTGCTCGACTGCTTATCTCTTGGCCCAGTGCTCAGCTGTTAATCTCTTGGCCCAGGCCGTCTTGCCCGGTACTCGGCTGCTTATCTCTTGGCCCGGGCCGTCTCGTCCGGCGCTTGGTTGCTTATCTCTTGGCCCAGGCCGTCTCACTCGGTGTACGGCTGCTTATCTCTTGACCCAGACCGTCTCGCCCGGTGCTCGGCTGTTAATCTCTTGGCCCAGGCCGTCTCGCTCGGTGCTCGGATGCTTATCGCTTGGCCCAGTGCTCGGCTGTTTGTCTCGTGGCCCAGATCTTGTCGACCGGTGTTCTGATGCTCGTCTCTGATCCAGGCTGTCTCGCTCGGTGCTCGGCTGCTTATCTCTTGGCGCAAACCGTCTCGCCCAGTTCTCGGCTGTTAATCTCCTGGCCCAGACCGTCTTGCCCGGTACTCGGATGCTTATCTCTTAGCCCATACCGTCTCGCCCCGTGCCCAGCTGTTGATCTCTTGGCCCAGGCCGTCTTGCCCGGTGCTCGGCTGCTAATCTCTTTGCCCAGGTCGTCTCGCCCGGTGCTCGGCTGCTTATTTCTTGGCCCAGACCACCTCGCCCAGTGCTCGGCTGTTAATCTCTTGGCCCAGGCCGTCTTGTCCGGTACTCGGCTGCTTATCTCTTGGCCCAGACCGTCTTGCCCAGTGCTCGGCTGTTAATCTCTTGGCCCGGGGCGTCTTGCTTCGTACTCGGCTGCTTATCTCTTAGCCCAGCCGTCTCGCCATGTGCTCGGCTGCATATCTCTTGGCTAAAGCCATCTTGCCCTGCTCTGAGGATTATTTCTTGGCCTTGGTCGTCTCGCCTAGTATTTGGATGCTCATCTCCCTTCCCAGACTCTCTCGCCCGGTGCTTTAAGGCTCATCTCTCGGCAAAGGACGTCTCGCCTGGTGCTTTAAGGCTCATCTCTCGGCAAAGGACGTCTCGCCTGGTGCTTTAAGGCTCATCTCTCGGCAAAGGACGTCTCGCCTGGTGCTTTAAGGCTCATCTCTCGGCAAAGGACGTCTC
>SDVV010009568.1:1418-16645 GCA_016164225.1 Gammarus roeselii | reverse complement strand
TAAATCTAGGCACACAATCTGCTAAAAATTGGTAAAACTACAGGGTCAAGTGGTTAGTTATGATGAGGATGAAGGTTAAATGAATGAAGAAAAAATACCTAACATAGGTATGAAACGGGGAATAATATGCAATAGATGGTAATTTTAGGTTAGAATGAGTTAGGATTAGGACCATCATTACAGACCTTCAGAGGAAAAATGTTGAAGTTGGTGAATGGTCGAAAAAATCATATATCCTGAATGGGAACGCAGTCTCATAACAAAAGCCTGAATTAATCAAAAACTTCAAAGTGGCTAAACTGCAAACGAAATACAAACATTTATAGAAGTAAGACTTGCGGGGATAAGCATGCAGCAAAGACCTGCGATTGGATAACCTAATTGAGATGTACATTCAATTATTGAAGAATTTCAACACTAACACTCAACACAATCCGGTAGAATAGTTCTCCAAGGTAATGTGGAACCGGACCGAAATACAATGTCGAGAGGGGAAACACACCAAATTTTTTAATCATTTCATCCAAATAAGCGTATTTTATACCAAACATCACATGAAAAAAGGCAAATTTATATCGAATACAGATATATTCCTATGTTATCGAATCAAAATATACACCAACATCTAAAAAATAGCTAAATAAGATTTTCTACTCTACCCTAAGCAACAACGATTAACTATTATATACGGTGTATCCTACCGCATCCAGATGATGGATCCTACTCCAATAACCGACGTGATCTGGTTCATGACTAAGATTGTATACTAACATAACAGCCATACCAAAAATAACTGACATTTAACGCTGAGTTAATGTGAAAAATGTTATTTTATACTATCATACCATTCAAATCTATAATAAATTCTTTGACCTAATTGATGCTATGCCTCTGGGAGTACAAATCCAAGCCCACTGTGTCATAAAAATGACCTCTATAATGCTTTACTAGGTCACTTCTCAGCAATCTACCACTGCTATATAGCAAATTTAGAGGTAACTTACAGTCATGAGACGATGCCACAGACGTACCTCGCATCTGTTAACCCATCGTCTCTGAACAGGCTCAAACAAAGATACATCCTGGACTTAACCAAAATCTAGACACATGTACAGTGGTCAAGAATGAGTCTCATAGAGTGTGTTGCCATAAAAAGCTTGGGTTTTGTTTACTGAGGACTTAAGTAAAACGCTACAAGCCCATGAAACTCAAGATCGACGTCTACAAGAACGTACATAATTCACGTTGAACATGGATGAAGTCCAAACATGACAACCAAAGAGTATAAACCACCTCTACATTAGGACTCATCGATCCAGTAAATTATCATCTAAACTACACATTTGCTAGGGATCAATGACGAAAAATCCACAAAGATGCAGTACGGACTTACACCTCTTAAACATACATTCCGATGATTCTCGTGGAAAAAAAAAACATAACATCAGGAAAATATTTAAAAATAGCTAAATAAGGTTCTCTACTCTACTATAATTCACATAAAAATTGTACTACATTATGGTATCCATCCTAATAAATCGGTCCATTTACACAACCAAGCATAAACTGATGAGCTTTTGCCTAGGGGACAGTCTAACTCATCCTAAATATTGAAGAATTGTCCTACAATAAATATACAATACCCTATCAGCAAGACCAAATTTGTAACAAATCGTCTGTTCTATATCTATAATAAACACGTCAAATATTGTATCAGGATGCAAGAAGATATATAAATCACTATAAATGAACAAAATGTACCTAAATTAGACCTGAAATAATGTTCTATAATGTAGACACAAACGTAATATATCCTAAATTGTATAAACAACCAACAAATTGCATTGGAGATGGAGATTCAACAGAGAACCTACAAAACTAAAGGACCTATACTGAATCTCACGAGATAGAACAAAGCAAGAAGATTAATTCTCTACCATACCCAAAACATACATTAAACGTGATGAATGAGAATGAACAAGCATGTAACCGAACAAATAAGAAAAGTGAATACGATACCAAGACATGCAGGCGACGTAACTGAAACCTATAGTAAATACGGTATAGTACATACAAAACCTAATGAAATTAACCACAACATCAGTCCATAACAGGGTTGAATTAACATCTCCCTAACTAAAGTAACCACGGTTTAATCGTAACAGATGTGTCATATAAACATATAAAAAATACCACGTTAATGCGACAACCTAGCAATTATGCCTGAAATAGCTTGCTACATGGATGCTTCAAGCCTAAAATACACTAAAATGCCTGAAACTGTATGAGATAACTGATCGAAATTCCGAAACAATACAAATTCAACATAAATCAATCGATCATTACTAAGTATACATAACATAATATTTTAACTTACAGTTAATCCATATCGTTCAGGTATTTTCGGTACTGGAAAAACGCGTCAATGGAACACTGGTATAACTATTTCAAAACTTGGTAATGCAATATGGGGTAGATAGATTCTCGACCGTAGGTGCTGTATCATCCCACAATACATACCGAAGCTCGTCAATATTCATACTAATAATCCATACTATTCCTATAGATAATATATACATATGAAATAAATAGATGGAAAACACAGAATCTTGCCTGCAATCCTACCTTCAGGCTGGTACAAATAGGGCCGTTTGCACACTAAGGCTGCAAATTGAGTTATAAGACATACCTACCACACTAATCCTATAAAAGAATATATAGTGATAAATGAACAAGACATACAAAAATATCCCAAGCCCCCACCGCTACGAACCACCAATCAAACATCGATTGAGTCAATTATACTCATAAGGGATTCTTCTCTAGGAATGATTCATTCATCCTGTAAATATTGTATCTATTTTCCTTCATCGGAAATCGCACAGTATAGAAAAATGAATGGAGAAGATACTGTAGCAATACTGTAAGTAAAGCATAGCGCAGGGTACTGATCAAAACAATCGGATAAAAATATGATAATAAACTAATTAATTCTGAGCCACATGTAAAAATTGAACAACAGCGAGCAACGTAGAAAATGATATCGAGGTTGAAAATTCATCATGAAGGTGTCCGGAAAGTGAGGCTTTTTAATATAAAATAATACATATACATTATTATAAATAAAAATTCTATAAATGTTTGTTTGTCAATATCCCCTAAAAAACATTCAGAGAACATAGCAGTGAACGTGCAATATGAAAGCAACGAAGTTGCAATATTCCCACAAACATTGAAATGTTAATAACCTTGCGTAAATATATAACCCGTTAGGTGATTCGGATGTCAAACCAGTTCCGGTACCCTCCGCACCGCCCCCCCCCCCCCACCCCGTTTCTGCGCTAACCCCCGTACGGACCGGTTGAGTCAAGGTTGCATGCGTTGCACCCCACCCCGGTGAAATGATATCTGCAAATTCCCGTAGACCGGACAAAATCCTTCATTCGCGGTTATACAAGCTACTCACACTGCCCACCCAGACCTTCGATCTTACACACTACCCACCCAGACCTTCGATCTCACACACTGCCCACCCAGACCTTCGATCTTACACACTGCCCACCCAGACCTTCGATCACTTTGTGAATGTATAATATTTGCAAATTGTTAACTACTCCGAACCCAAATCAATTGAACGTGGTCTGCTCGAAAAGATGTACAAAACCTAAAGGGCTGTACACAGCTCTGGATATACGATACTGCAGAATACATCAATATATAATGCAGAATATATTCAAAAAATCAAATTTGTCATTAAGTCTCGTAACTTACATTGATCGAACAGATGTAGTACCTACGTGATAAAATTTAGATTGAATGTTCACCTTTACACGAAGTATTTATACTAATAAAATATACTAGCCGGTTAATCAATCCCGTTTTCGGAAATCTCAAAAAGATTGCCAGATCTGTGACGATCAGCGCAAAAAACCCTTGACAAATCTGAATTTAAGCATCGCCTAGTCGCGGTCAACCACAGTTATAAACGTACAGTATATGACTTTGTTGGACGTGGGGTACAGAAGCTAAGAGAGGGTTGTATGAGGGGGGAAGTTATTTCAACTGCCCTACGAGGTGGAGACTTGGGTAGCGAGAGCGTACGAGAGAAGATTGAATGTCTTCCAGAAGAAATGTTTGATGGGCATGGCCGGAGTAAAACTAAGAGCTAAGATCCCTGACGACGTTGTAGAATGAGAATAGAGATGGGGAGCAGGTTAGTGGACGGAGTAGATTCACGTGTTGTGAAATGGTTCGGGCACATGGCGAGGATGGATTATTGGAGATTGAGTGAAATGGGTGATGAAAGTGAAGGTGGGTGGACGTAGGTCAAGAGGTAAGCCAAGGTTTAGGGGAATGGAAGGCGTGGAGCAGGCGTTAGAAAGGAGAGCCATTAGTGTGGAGGGAGCGAGAGAGCTCGCAATAGATAGGCGTCAGTCGAGAATGGTGAATGGATGAGTTTTAGAGCTACCCTGATATGCTTTCCCGCGCTTGGCGTGGGCGGTGAAGGGCCCGGTTATGGTCGTTGCCTGGTTATGGTCGTAGCCCGGTTATGATCGTGATGGTTGTGGGCAGTGAAGGGCCCGGGTACTATGACACATGGTAAACTAATTAAAGCTATCAGGCCCTGCTGCTGATACTGATCACGAACCACACTCCTGACACGGTGTGGGTTGCGGGGTCTCCTCGCCTTTTAGCGTCAAAGAGCTAAGTATGTTAGCTAGTGAGTGCATAATAGAGTGTGAGGTGCGTCTTGTTGTTGACCACCCTCGTTCCGGATGATTCGGCTAAGTGTCTGTACCTGTATCTGTATATTATTTTGATATATACCAATATATTGTGAGGGCATTTGACATTTTTTCTTTATTCGGCTGTGCCGAACGAAGATACAAGTCAATTGTATTTCAGTATTCACATAGTTTACTCTTTGCAGGACACAACAGCTGCACTCGAAGACTTCCAAGCTTTCCAACAGTGAATATTTATGAAGGGACTGCGTCAGACTGCCTCACCCGGCCGCCTTGTCCTCCTGGGAACACCAACGCCCATGAGTAGCGCCGACCGCCAGAGAGCCGGCAGCGATGCCACTTCAGATAATGATATTATTCGACTGTGAGGTGGCTCGTGAGGTGACTCGTGAGGGGGCGCGTGAGATGGCGTCGTGGAGGGGCTCGTGTGGGGATTCGTTGGGTTGCACGTGGAATGGCTCATGATGTGGCTCGTGAGGTGGCTCGGGAGGTGGCTCGGAAGGTGGCTCGTGATGTGGGTCGTGAGGTGGCTCGTGGTGCTGCTCATAAGCAAGGATAATAGACTATAAGAAGAGACAACAACATCACTGTTTCAGTTCTGCCTTCCTTGACGCCTTTGATGACGTGGTAATGGATCAGTCGAGCTAAAGCTACAGGCATTGGTCTAGAAGAATTAGACGTTTCATCTCCAGTAGTAACTGACTATTTGGGGTAGCAATAATGCTGGTAGAATCTGATACGTAAATATTGTAGGAGTCTCTCTTCTATTCATACAGATTCATGACTCTGATGAGGAGCATAGAACGTTGCTCGAATATTTTGACTTTTTCGCAATGACAAAATCAATATTTTCCATAAAACCTTCACAAAATGTTAATGTTTAGTGGTTTATTTTCTGGTTAGTTAGAAAAGGCTACTTTGATACAGAACCTCAAGCAAGCAGAGGACTAGAAAAATTTAGTATAAAGTTTCATTTTATCTTTTGGGTTCATGATGACCTTATCTAGGCAGAGGGACATCCATGAATCAGTGTTGTTTATTATCTCTTCTCATCACCGCTTTTGAAACGTTTTGAACACAGTGACCACAGTAAACTTAATGATCAACACCAGTGCTGCCTATTATCTCTTCTCATCACCGCTTATGGAACACTTCGAAGACATTGACTACTGTATAGTTAATGATCAACACCAGTGCTGCCTATTATCTCTCCTCATCACCGCTTATGGAACACTTCGAAGACATTGACCACTGTATAGTTAATGATCAACACCAGTGCTGCCTATTATCTCTTCTCATCACCGCTTATGGAACACTTCGAAGAGATTGACCACAGTAAACTTAATGCTCAACACTAGTGCTGCCTATTATCTCTTCTCATCACCGCTTATGGAACACTTAGAAGACATTGACACCTGTATAGTTAATGATGAATGATGTCTAGTATTTCTTCTTCTTAGCGTGGCCATCACCGCTTGAGGGATGCATCGAACACATTGACCAGAGTAAGCAATGATCAACATTAGTGTTATATGTTATCTCTTCTTATCACCGCTTATGGAATGATTCGAAAAATTTTACCCGACTTATATTGACGATCATCACCAGTGCTTATCTGGACCAGGTCCCCCAAATCCACATGAATGTGTGCTAATGTTCCGAGTAGTCAACTAAAAGTCAATCAGCTCATGTCTAAAGTCAAATGTCCTTCATCTCTTGATACGACGATAACAACACAAAGTGATGACTAAATTTTCTTCATTGTAATTGCCATTTGTTAATACTGAAAATCTCAAAATGAAATAGGTACTCATCAATGAGCACATTATGAGAAGATCACAGTTGTTTTCATCATTGGTTGATATTGTCGAATTGCACCTTTATGTTATGGTTCATGGACGCTAACTATTTTCGTTTTATTTTATTGTTAAACGATATTTCTCCACTCCAAAAAAATACTGTGTGGTTGCCAATAATATCTTTTTATCCCTAACTCGTTTCTAAGTCACGCTTCTTTCTCTACTTCGTTGGAGAGTGGGTGTCAATTGACGCAGAATTCCAAATACTCTGCTCTAAATCTTCAAATACAAGTTTGATGTGAATACGATACTTATTTAATAATTTTCATTAGGTTAGAAATGTAAAACAATGTATACAAAAGACCACTCCACTTCATCTTCAACAGCATTTAGTTCAACGGCTTTGCGATCGAACACGCGCATTTGTGTTGAAGCTTTCTCACAATGTTTGACAGGTTATGACGAAAATTTGAATAATGTGAAGGGTATATCTAGCAATCGGCGGAAGCACAACTATCAGAGTTTTTGAAAAAACTATCGCATGTAAATTGAGTCACGTAAATAAATATATCATTTAAAAAGTTTTATGGAAACAAGTCTCGTGCAACAATGGTGTTAACGAAATGACATCCAACAGTGACTATTTTAATGGTTCCAAATAAGATGATGACACTTGCATGCAGTTGCGTGGACGTCATTTGGTGCAGTGGTTCCTCAGTAGAGGTCACGCCTTGATGCCCTTGCTGAACAATAATTGAACGATCGAGGGGAAAGTTCTTGATGCATGTTGTCAGAATGAGCTGCCGAGGGATAGTTTACAAGTGCTAACAAGTGCGAGAGGACCACAACAAGCCTATCGGCCTAAACTAGGTTGCCTTTTGATAACAAGAGGATTAGTTCTGAAGTAGATCGTCCAAGAGGCCTATTGGCCCAAACTAGGTTGACTTTTGATAGCAAGAGGATTAGTTCTGAAGTAGAACGTTTGCGAGACCTTCGTGTGCCATTTCTGTTATTTTATAACTGTAGGAAAGGGAACGGTTTAGCTATTTATTGGCGATTTATGTAGAACTTATCGAGCCGCGACTTGAACGTTTCGATTGTATTGCTGTTCACAACCTCCGCTGGAAGTTTGTTCCATTTTTCGACAACTCTATACGTGAAGAAATTGCGCGTGATGTCGAGTGAGAAACGTTTCACAACGATTTTGGATCCATTGTTCCTAGTCATTCCGTTTGTATCTAGAATGAGAAGGCTCGTTCGATCGACGTTTTCCTTACTCTTCATAGTCTTCCACACTTCGATTATGTCGCCTCAGACTCGACGTTTCTCTAGCGAATAAAGATTGACCTCACGTAGCCTGTCTTCGTACGATTTATTCCGCAAAATATCAGGCAGGAAGGCTGCGGTCACAGCTCACTTGGCGCGGGGTTCATCGGAGGAGCGCAGCTGTAGCATGAATCGAAGTTCCTAAGGGTGGGATGCTTTGCTCTGGGCTGAGCCTTTCAAGTGCGATGAACTGATGTGCAGAGAGGGCGATGAAAGGATGTGCGGAAACGCAATGAACTGATGTGCAGAGAAGGCGATGGAGTGATGTGCGGGGAATGCAATGAACTGATGTGCAGAGAGGGCGATGGAGTGACGTGCGGGGGCCGCAATGAATTGATATACAGAGAGGGCGATGGAGTGATGAGCGTTGAACGCAATGAACTGCTGTGCAAAGGGTGTCATGGAGTGATGTGCGGGAAACGCAATGAGCTGATATGCAGAGAGGGCAATGGAGTGCTGGAATGGGCAGGGGCAGGAAGCGCGAGGCTCTTACCGCATTGATTTGCGGTAAGCAGTCTCGAGTAGGGGTGAGGTTTTTGGGTGTGTGGCTTACCGAGGCACAGAGAGTCTGCAGTTTGCTCGCTTCTCGACTGTAGATGAGGAAGGCGGGCGGGGAGGCTAGTGAGGAAAGTTGTGTTCATGTTTAACACAGCAAATGAAGTGACCTCCTCTATTATATATCAGGCAGAGGAGGACTAACCACACACTACCCCACCCCACGACCGTCAACAATGAACAATGGTTCATATAAAAAAAAAATGATTTTAGCGTCATTAATTTCGTATGAAAGAATATCGACATGTTTAGATTTGAGCTTATTTTACTTGTTTACTTACTAAGGTTTTTATTTTTTGCGTTCGCTTTTTCAAATTTGTTCATTTTTTTTGTTCGGACATCTATTACTATCGTAGGTACTGCGTCTGGTATTTTTTTACGTACTATCAGGTCCCTAATCGAATATCTCGCTGGAATTGTTTACACTCGTGGCAGGTGATGGTGTTTATTTACATATGAAACATTTATTGTATGCTTCTCTATATTTTATGTAATGGCATTTATTTACATATAGAATATTTATTGTGTGCTTCCCTATATTTTATGTAATTTAATGAATTTATCTATGAAACATTCATTGTATGTTTTTCTATATTTAATGTAATAGTATTTATTTACTTATGAAACATTTATTGTATGTTTCTCCATATTTTGGTATAAAAAAATAACTATTTGCCAGTTGGTGATATGATGCCAGTTCAGCATGTATGATGACTCAGCTTGTTTGATGGAGGTTGTCGTGTCAACATTTGCTGTATAACATTTGATTCACTAGATGTTGAAAATTAGGATCAGTACAATGCCAATAACCTGCTAGGCGTTGAACGGTGCACTTATTCATCAGTTGCAGTGTCCTTCACCCATCTGTACGAACTAATATAAGTAATTAATACCCCTCTAATTTCGTACCTATTTATTAGTTGCAGTGTCCTTCACCCATCTGTACGAACTAATATAAATCACTAATGCCCCTCTAATTCCGTACCTATTTATTAGTTGCAGTGTCCTTCACCCATCTGTACGAACTAATATAAATCACTTATGCCCCTCTAATTTCGTACCTATTTATTAGTTGCAGTGTCATTCACCCATCTGTACGAACTAATATAAATAACTAATGCCTCTCTAATTTCGTACCTATTTATTAGTTGTAGTGTCCTTCACCCATCTGTACGAACTAATATAAATAACTAATGCCTCTCTAATTTCGTACCTATTTATTAGTTGCAGTGTCCTTCACCTATCTGTACGAACTAATGTAAATAACTAATGCCCCTCTAATTCCGTACTTATTTTCTATGTCAATTTTATGTTGCGAATTACTCGCTTGTGGTGTGCTCGACAACTAATGTTATTCACCTATTCATATCAACATCGCTGGGCTGTGGCTCCATTCTTCCTTGTCGCCTTATAATGTGACATAAAATGTAAGATTTCTTAACTAATCACTGATATATTTCACTGATATATTTCTCTAACTTCAGTCTGCTTATTAATCCTCCCTCTGATCAATTTATTTCCACCGGTGTCTTCATACGATGGGCAGCTTCCAACTTTGACATAGGTTAACTCGAATTTCATAACTTTCATATAATTCATTGAATTATTTGTACCAATTACCGTAACATTTTTGATGATACAATCATTGCCATATAAGCTAATACTTTGCTTTGTCTTCTATAGCAGAAGTATATACATCAGACTTTTGTACTCCAGTATTGTATTATTCTGATTGTCAATCATTTAATCATTATCTCTCGGTCATGAAGTGTGTACATTGTATATTCAGTGTTAGGTATGTATTTTATGTATAACTTTTTGTGTATAAATTATGTCGCCTATTCACCCCTTCATTATTCATTCAATGGTTTAGACCCATCTTTACAAAATGTTAGCGCTTTTCGACTTTCCAACCCCATGTTGTATTCATATTTTCTGTTTCTATAATTCATGTCGTCCATCCACATCTTTGTCTTCGTACAATAATGTAGACTACTCATTACAATATGTTAGCAAATTTCGATGTCCCAACCCCATGTTCTCGGGACTCGAACCCCGTGCATGCCTGATTTTCCCACCCCATCTACTTGATATTTTCCACACCCATGCATTTTGTTAATTATCCGCCCCATGTATTTTTTATTTTTCAACCCCGCGTGTCACTGGTTTTCCTAACGCTATGAAGTCGTGATTATTTTGTAAAAATACTTGGGCCGACCGACCTGTCACTTAAAAGTGAAATATGAAGGTGTGAGTAAAATTCGCTATTCAAAAGATTGATCTAATGGTATTCCTCGAAGGAGACAATTCAGTTAAACTACAATTCATCTCGACATTATATTGAACGGTTATGGTTCACAATGGGCGTGTGAGAAGCAAGGCTCACACAATGGCCTTCTTTCCAGGAAATTTAATCAGTTAACTCGCATTCTATGTTAACAACAACCCTTCAATACTAAAACAGTACATATGTAACTGTGCCCGTAACTGAGGCAGCCCTTTCCTAAAACCACCCATTACTGAGGTACAACTCAATATTGAGGCGCTCAGTGCGGACACTGTGCCAGTTACAGAAACAGCCTCGGAGGCTCAGTGCGCTGTTGTGACATCACATCATTGAGACGCAGCTCATTCTGCATGATAGAGACAATGGAAATTTGTTGTTCGGGTAAGCTTTTCATTTGTTTACATTATATTAGATTTTTAGGTTCGAATTATGCATATGGATGATACTTATTGGACTATTTGTATTTGAAAGATGTCCACTTTATTTTATTGTACGTGTTCTGTTTTTTGGATGGTTACTGCTTTATATAATAACTGCTCCATTGTGTGGGAAATAAATTACATGTTTTGTTCAAATATATCATGTCTGTCCTCATGAACAGTGTTGGTCTAATCGTCTACTTCTTATTCGAATGCATTAAAAAGAATCCTGCAAGACACTCCACTCATATCGAGTTTATTTGTGCTTAATTTTTCACAAAAAAAGTGTATTACGATATAAAATTCAATTTTGACCATTGCAAAATGCTATTGTATCATCATTAAATCTAATGTATTAATTTGCAACGTTGATGGACCTTCTCTTTTAAATTAAAGGTTCTGGGACTTTCAAATGGAATTGTTTGCATACGTAACGAATGAGAAGTGACCAATCTTAGTTAAAAATAATATACACCCATTATTAAAAATTATTTACGGCTCAGATGGATTTTCTGGAGTAAACGATTGCCTCTTATTTCTGCATTTTTATTATCTACAAACAATGATACCCGGTGTTTAATGCGAGTTTGAAAAGATTGGTCCCATATTTATTACAGATACAGATACAGACACTAGGCCGCATCCCCAAGAAAGGGGGGTGGCCGACGGCAAGGCGCACCTCACACCCTCAAACGCTCACACTCACACAACTTATCCCTTTTGTGCTAAAGGGTCCGGCCGGTAGCCCCTCAACTTACACTCTGGGTCCCGAATGCACAGAGGAACTGGACTATCTTAGCGTTGTCAAGCGGGAACTGGACGATTCTAGATCTGTCAACAGTTTAGGATGATATAAGTCAGTCAAGGATAGATAATACCTTTATCTGCTAATTTATTGTGGTCCCCGACGTTAAGGGTCCCCTTGAGTTCACACACCCAATATATCGTTCTGTTCAGTTAGAGTTGATGTTATGCTCTTTCAGAGTTAGTCCGCTCATGTCTTTCAAATCGTTTGGTCATGGAATTATGTTTCTTCGTCCCAATAGCCTTTGTCAGTCCATGGAGGAGAGGGTAGTTTCTGCGCTCATTTCCTTAGGAAAATACATTTCAGTCTTATAAAAGAATCCATTTGTTGAGATAGTGTTAATATTTGTAGACTAAATGAATCGAAAACATTGAGACATACGACAGACTCACTCAATACTATTCAATACCCAGGATAAACCTATATCATCTGTTTCAACACACCCTGCAGCTCGATCACCGCGTAGAGGTAGTAAGTGTTTAGCTGCTGCTCGGTCTTTTTCGTAGGCCAAATTAAATCGCTCCTCAAAAAGAATGGAGTATTTTTGGCGCTTTGAATTACTGTCACAATATTAAGTGAACCCTATTCGACAATTATGAAAGGAGAACACAATTTCGGTGGCGCGAAATTTAAACCATCTTTCAGGACGTTTGCCTATCAAATATCTAATAAATTGACTGTCCTGTGGAACAATTGGCTGCAATATCCCAACCTCGGCAGCACACTGTTGCTAAACAGGCAGCCACTCTTGCATCATTTGAGGCAGGACTTTCTCCACGAAAATTGGGATTTCTTGAAGCTGTGTTTCGTGGGGTGATAAGCAGGGCGTTGCATCAAGGGGGGGGTCCCTTTGATCCAAGCTACAGAAAGTGTCGTGACACGTTCTTTGATATGGGTGAACACGAAGTTTTAATTGAACGCGTAGCCCCCCTCCCTTCCCGTCTCCTCTCTGCCAGCAGTTCATGGAGACGGTCATGATGAACAATAATAAAAAAAAAACTCTTTAGAGCCTGATCACTGACGGCTCTTAACTTCCACAGAAATGTAAACAACGAGACAGAGAGTGAACACTAGGAAACCTATTTCGTATTTACTGTTCGACGTTTAGTCCTACTTATGTTTATCGATGGTTGATCATTGACAATTTATTAATAACGACTACTACTAACTGTACTTATGATAATTAGGTATCGGGTTTTTAGTGCACGCTGAAAACTCGAGAAACACTTACTCTAAACTGCACACACAAAGAAAAACAAAACTGTGAAATTGCGATGAATTATTTATTGAAGCTGTTCGAGGAAGTATACCAATACTTATAAAAAAAAATTGAAATGAAAGAGTTAATTTCGGTAACATTGGAAAAAATCTTCTATAGACCGTAACTATGGATCGAACCTGCGTCCCGAGGAGAATATCCATAGGCTCGACTATCCCTAGTCATCTACACTAATATCGCTTTTTAATAGCACTGTTACCAAGCAATGAACATTGGTGTGTTTAACTTGTTAAGAAAATAGTATATCATGTAGCAAATATTCTTCTTCTAACATCTTCAAACGTTCCTCAGATGTGAAATATGCAGGAATCTATGCTGATTTGTTGTTCACCGAACAGTTTCGGAAGAAATTATTTTTTGAATTTCTTTAGATAAACATCTAAAGAATGGATCTCTATAAAATATACATTTTTATTTGTCTTTCATTAATAATTTTCTATCTTAATTATACGTGAAAACAGTCAATAGGAAACATTGTTGCCTGATCGATCGGAGATGCCAAAAACGGTCGAAAATAACATCGAAAATCTGAACGTCGCATAAACATTATGTACAAAGGAACAGTTGAAAGCAAAAGTTTGCCCACCCTCAATATCGTAAAATGTTCCACGTTTTACGATATTGAGGGTGGCAGTATTTTGGTTCGTGGAAATTTCAACGACAATCAATATTTTATTGACCTATGATCAGAAATTTTAAGATCAAGGTTTTTGAATAATATTTTATTGTGATTATGAACGCATTGTAACTTATTGGATATTGAAGTTATATAATTTCATTTATTTCGGTTCTTAAAACGAAATTTCGATTACTTTAAAAAATCAGCTCTTCACATAAAGAAAGGTTCTCTACTGCGGAAATTCTTTTATTCAATAAAACTAAAGCAGATCTTTATTCGAAATTATTACTCTGGTTCTGGTCCTAGCATGTTACATGAGTTGACAAAAATTCACAGAATATATTTTAAAACTAGATTTTAATTCCGTCCAATTTTGGGGGCATACAATGCTTTCAGTTCCAGTTTAGCAAAGTATCTTATATCAGTTTTGGATCCATTCACTACGAACGACCATACAGTGGATAACCCAAATACTTTTGTTGATTTCATTTCATTTCATTTGAGCCTCATTTCCATCAGAGCCTCAGCGCGAGTCAACGTGGATAACCCAAATACTTTTGTTGATTTGATTTCATTTCATTTGAGCCTCATTTCCATCAGAGCCTCAGCGCGAGTCAACGTTGGTTCCCCCCGTAGTTCACATTTGTTGATAAAATTAAACCTCCTTATCTAATGAACAAAATCATGACATGGCTTCTTTTAATGTTGAAAATTTATTTACAAATATTCCTTTATGAGAGACTAGAATTTTGCCTTCGCCTCTTATTTGAACGTGACTGTGATCAGGTAATTGGTTAAAACCGTGTGTAGTTCGAATCTTTGTTGGAACTTTCGGCAATAAACAAACTCAATTTTTATCTCCGCAAAAAAATTGTACAAGCAGATTGATGGCCTTGGAATGGGATTACCGTTGATTACCGTTGATTACCGTTTGGTCCTACATTTGCTAATAACTTTGTGTTTCCACGAACCCCGGTGGTTATCAAATTGTTCCGATCATTTGAACCAGAAATTTGTGATAGATATGTAGACGACAGGTTTTTATTATTTAGTGGCCCCGCTCCTATACCATTATTTCTCTATTACCTAATTTCTAAGCAGCTAAACATTAGGTTAGTTATGGGAATTGGACCAAACGGCCTCATTTCTTTCTTGGATTGATTAGTTACTAAATGTAATAGTACATTTCAGACCTCTGTTTACTGTGAGCCCACATTCACAGGTTTAGGAACTTGTTTTTTTCAGGGTTTAAATTGAATACCATCAGAGCAATGATTAATAGAGGTTACAAGGTCTATTCTGATTTTCATATGTACACAAAGGGTTTGAAATTCTGAATACGTTTTTGTTGTTTTTTTGTTGCTTTTTTTTTTTTTTTTTTTTTTTTTTTTTT
>SDVV010009567.1:0-16645 GCA_016164225.1 Gammarus roeselii | reverse complement strand
CATTATCTTGGAACAATCATTATGACGCCATATTTCGTAACTGTTAAGCGCAAACTTTAAGCAGAATTACTATTTAAAAAGGCTGGTCGTAATACCAGTCAACAACTTCCCAATAACGCGTATAACCGAAGTGCGTTCTTATTTAAATATCTCTACAATCTAAGAGTTATGCTAATTAAAAAATGCCAGCAAAAAAATAAAGCGTAAATTGAACAGGAAAATGAATCCCAGTCGAATGCATTCTTTTTGCTATAAAGAAACGATATAATGTACGAATTCATTTTTGGCATCATGAATACGAATTTGAACACCATATCTAACGGCGTTACGTGCAACACTTTGTCAAAATGAGGTAAAAATCAATTGATTACAGCTGCCATTACAAAATACTTATGTATTGCCACGTTCTTCACCAAAAAATGGCATTCCTAAGTTAAACTAATAAATTGAAGATAATATGTTGAAATGTAGTTTGATTTTTCTTACTCTAACCGTCTTCATTGAAAAGTAAACAAAGTTCAACGAATTGACATTGACGAGTTCAGAATGGGGCCAAGGTTCTTGCAATAATTTTAGCTCCTATGAAGAATTTAATTAATAACGACAAAATTTTCAGTGTGCCATCCTTCGTTTCTGATATAATTAAATAATTGTGCAGCAAAGTTGAATAACCACATCATCCGTTCGAGACCACAGTTAGGATACCCCGTTTCATCGCCGTTCAACTGAAAACTATTGAATTGTTGTGGATGTTGCATAAGCGGTTTTAGTCAGGTATGTAGTTAAGCTCTACGCCAAATGTTTGAACAGATTCCTAAGTATAAATAACTAGCTTGGTTCTTCATTTCCATTCAGTCACCCTCATCAAATTTAAACGTCATCTTCTAATTTTGTTACGATGTTTAGTTGCCGTATAACCGCTCCAACATCTACCAACCAAGGCTTGACGGCCAGCCTCTAACCCCTTGAATGACCTCTAAAACGAACGTTCAAGCAGCCTGTTTCTCGTGACTGCACTCATGCTCGTGCACCTCAGTTTCATTAGCATTTATAGGGAGACCGTCACTCGGAGGTGCCAGGCTTATATTCAATAACTTTCTACGGAGGCTGTTACCAGTGCAGTAATGCTCAATAAAAACCTATTGCGGAGAAGTTTATTGCCGACACGATATTGTGCCGCCTCTATAGCTACTGAAGTATATGGAGGCGCTTATACAGCAACGGTTTGAGGCCGATTGGATGCTCGCGAGGGTAAAACTAGCTTCATTTACGACTGCATAGCAGCCAACAATAAATTATTGGCAGTGCATAACGAAATGTAAAATATAGAAATGGGTCGAGGAAATACTATGAATGAGAATCAGAGGAGACACCTAACAATGACATTTTACTGATTGTAACCAAAAAGGTCAAGCTCTTACGTATAAACCAGAAATCTTTCCGAACGAAGACATTTATTTTCGCATAATCAAAATTGATTAGTAGCAAATCGATATCGACGACAATCAATCATATTTTCGTCTTTCCTCAATATTATACTGCGATAAATATGGTTGAGAGTTATCAATTTGTTAGGAACTATATACGCTTCCCAAGGCAACGAGAGATTGCAATGTCTTGTTTCCATATATTTTAACTGGAATGTGAATAAATAAAGGACGCTTAAAATTACAGCAGTCACTCGAGCAACTCAAGCAAATTGCGAGGAATGGGAACTAAATTTACCAAAAATACGGAAATCATTATGCAAATATTGAAGCGATGATGAATAGTAAATTGTCTGCACGTCCAGCTTTCTTGACATTCTGTGATGACTTCTGTTCTTTGTGTCTGTCTTTAATTATCACGCTCACGAGTGCCACGCAGCAGCGGCGACGAGCGGCGGAACTAACCGCACATGAACGCTTCGACCACACCAAATTGTCGGCTCCGATTTTTGATTTACTTGTATTTTGTTGACGCTGGTCGAATGTACGTTTGGATGCATTCACGGTGCTTGTAGACATGCATCGACCCCATGCCGTATTCCCCAAGAAGGGTAGCGGTCGTAAGATGGAGTGTGTTGAGAGTACTTTAACTGACGACAAGAGCCAAACCCCATGGTTAGTCGAAACGGTGTGTAGAAATGCGGCACGCTTTCACAAACATAAAGATTAGGAGAGTCCCACCAGGATCACAAAACGCCACTGAGTGGGTGTTAAATCTTACGACATTGTGGAAGTGCTACGTAGCTATTTCTACTAAACTCCTAATGAACTTGTAGTATATATAGCGGCGAGAATCGCTTTCTAGAGTCACTTTTGGTGGGTGGGGGTTGGGTGCAACTCATGCAACCTTTGACTCAAGCGGCCGTAAGGGGATTCGCGCAGAAACGGGTAGCAGGGGGCGTAGGATAGGACAGGGGTCAGTGAGCGGAAAGCTCATACATGATAACAGGTTAAATATTTAAATAAGGGTATTAGCAATTTCAATGCTTGGGGTATATTGCAATTTCGTTACAGGTCATTTAGCATTTTCAATGGTGTGTCCTCTGAATGTTTTTTGGGGGGTATTGATAAACATTCATTTATGAGATCATTTTTATTGATAATTACAATTACATAATAATATACAAGCTGTATTAAAGGTCAAGACTCCACACATATTCTTCTTGCACGATTGTTGATTTCCGGACACGTTCATGATAAATTTTCAACCACGATATCATCTTCTACGTTGTTCGATAATGATCAATTTTACATGTGGCATAGATTCAATTAGTTTATTGTTATTTATATCCGATTGTATTAATTAGTACCCTTGCGCTAAGCTTTACTTACTTCTGCAGTAACCCCTTCATTCGTATTTTTTTTGTGAGCTAGCCGATGAAGGAAAATAGATACAATATTTCCAGGATGACTGAATCATTCGTAAGTAAGAATCACTTAAGAGTATAATTGACTCATTCGATGCTCGATTGGTGGGCTCGTAGCGGTGAGGGTTGAGATATTTTTGAATGTTTTGTTCATTTATCACTATAGATTCTTTTATAGGATTAGGGTGGTAGGCATGTCTTATAAGTCAATTTGCAGCCTTAGTGTGCGTAGTGAATACAGCGACGAGACGCGGATGTGAAGGAATTAGATAGGCATTAATGGAGTTACTTTAGGTGGGTGGGGTAGGGCTTCATTATACCACCAAGACGCGAATGTGAAGGAATGAGATAGGTCATAATCACCGGAGCAGTATACCTCCAAGACACGGATGTGAAGGAATAAGATAGGCCATAATTACCGGGGCAGTATACCACCAAGACGCGGATGTGAAGGAATTAGATAGGCGATAATTAGGAGGTGCAAGACGCGGATGTGAAGGAATAAGATAGGCGATAATTAGGGGGAGCAAAACGGCCTACTGAAGGAATTAGATAGGCCTTAATTAGGGACTACACGACACGGATGTGAAGGAATTAGATATAGGATGTCTAGATCTTTGAACCTATTTTCGAATGTAATTGTTATGAAGTATGTTATTTGTTAATGTGTCTGAGTCGAGCGCTGTATTTTCTCGGACATTAAAGATATATGTTAAGACAAATTGATCTTTTTGTCAAGTTAGTTACTGATGGTACTTAGAGATACCAAGAACGCATGTTTTTTTGTGAATCGGCCGATGTATTTGTTAGGATGTATGTTATTTGTTAGTGTGTCTGACTTAGTCGCTGTGAATCTCGGACATTGTAGTTATATGTTAAGACATTGGTCTTGTGGTCAAGTTAGTTACTGATGGTACATAGAGTTACCATAAACGCAAGTTTTTTGTGAGTCGGCCGATGTATTTGTTAGGATGTGTGTTATTTGTTAGTGTGTCTGACTTAGTCGCTGTATATCTCGGACAATATAGTAATATGTTAAGACAATTACTCATGTGGTCAAGTGAGTTACTGATGGTACATAGAGACTGCCCGGGACGGGTGGGGAAGAGGAGAGGGGTTGACCGGAGTCAAGCGGTGTCCAAAACGCAAGTAGAAGCGATTGCTATAGTTCAACCGCAACTGATAATTAGCAGTGACAATTAGCGATTTTATCTATGGATGTGCGGTCACACAAAGATTTTATCTCGTGATATATGGTCCTCATGGAGAATAGTTTTTCCATACGGTAAATTTCAGTTTCCTTACAGTATCTGGTTGCTTTCATTTACGATTGCTTTCGTACGGATTTTATAGATGCACGTTATTAGGTCTT
Organism: Gammarus roeselii; assembly: GCA_016164225.1. NCBI lineage: Eukaryota > Metazoa > Arthropoda > Malacostraca > Amphipoda > Gammaridae > Gammarus > Gammarus roeselii. The sequence goes on along the minus strand of SDVV010009567.1, from coordinate 12,419 downwards.
GTCAACGCTGTGTATGATTGTTATGGAATATTTCGCGCGGTAGGAGAGCATGATATATATTACTATGTTTGTTATTGAATGACACATTTGAATAGGAACCATTGCTTATACATGATATTTTATATTGTACGATTGATATTATTGATCAAATCTACTCGCTTTGTCGCATTTAATGTATATATTTTCGTAGACTCGGCAGGATCCAATGTTAAGAAACAAACAGTTGCAGATACGTTCACGTAGTTTTTCAGATGATTTTTTTCTGTAGACAATGAAACAAGGTTTATTTATACATATATATTGATGGATTTGAATACACATTTAGGTGAACATTCACGCGTATTTGAAAACATAATACAGGTGGACAATCAATCATAGTCAATTATATATATTTATTTGATTTACATAGAATCATTTAATTGTTTTTTATGGGTTCCGTTACAGTTCTTTTCCAATGCATACATGTCAATGCCTATTTAAGTGGACAATAAGACAAGTTTATTACTATAAATTTATATATGTTTTATATACATAAGAGCGTACAAGGATTATTTATATTTTATGAACATTTACAGGTTGTAACTTGTTGAGGTTCACGGTATTTCATCATTGAGTCGACTACATACGCTAAAGACGGTCTCACCCGGCTTGCGTCTCTTCCATGTTAAATCCATTTCTTCATCGATTTCATTAACCAAGGCACATCGACTCCTCTTTTTAGTGACGGTAGGTGTATTTTCAATGGATTTTTTAGGAATGTCCGTGTAGCCATAGGCAAGAGTTGTACATGCGTCGAGATAGTAGCGTTTATTCTCAAATTTATTGAGGCAGTTTTTGATAGTGCGTACTGTTTGGAGTTGACATGCTTGCGCACGAATGTTGTGTATTGTCTCAAAGTGTGTGTATGTTTTCTGGTTATGAATATCCCTGTATTGTTCATGTTTGATTTTGGATGTGTTTGGTAATTGACACCTTTAGCAGTCGATTTTGTTGCGTCGGACTCAAGCAACATGCTGATGATGATCGGGTAGTCATCAGCTGTTTGGCTTTTCAGTAGTCTTAGCTATCCTTTCTTGGATTCATTGAAAAAGGGTGATTTTTGGGATATAGAAAAAGTCCATGTAACCAGTCAGGGGAGCTTGGCGCATTTCCGCTTCAATGTCGGCCGCGCTGCCTTTGAACTGGATCAGCAACGAGTCAGTGTCCGAGTAGATGAGCGAGACGTTGTCACCGTAGCGTGGCTTTAGTGTGTCATAGAAGAAGCTGTAGACTTTTGCTTCTGCTTTTTCAAGCACGAAGAATCCAACTTGGAGTAGATGAACCATTCGGACATTTTTTTTTGAGGATCATGATGACTGTTTCGTTTTTTAGGAGCGGGTTGACAGCGTGTTTTCGGAACTCGTTGGGGGTGCCCTGGGATATCATTTATACGAAAACACAACTTTTTCACACCGAAAATTCGACATGAGAATCTTGGTGAAACATAAGTAATGACTTCGACCTCCCTTCCCTCTCTTGTGTTATCTTGATCCTTGGTACCAATGACAGTCTGTGGGTTCTTCATCAATGACATATATTTATTCCTCACCTGAAGCCATCAACTCGTCATATCGGTTTATCATCTGGGGTGCGCTTTTTTCTCCGATATATTGGTATTCTAGACTAACGCCCTTGGTACACATTTTAGATAAACGACGACCTTTGGAAGCAATGTATGCAATACTTGTATTCCTATCATTGTAACCAAAACTTTGTTTTTTAGTCTTCAGCGAGCTTTTTATGGACGTTTTTTTTTAAATTACTGTTACATGTTTATGACATCGAATCGTTTCATATTTCTTCTTGCTATTATCAACATTTCCATTCTTTAAATTCCCGCGAATTTCCGAAACATACATAACTCTCCTAACACTCAAATATTTGAGACTTGATTCTCTCGCCTCATGTTTCATTACCAATAATTTTGAAACAAAGTCATATATGCATTTGATTTTATTATGCATTTTTTACGCCTCTTATCCTCGACGCCCTTTCTTTACCCCATTTGATTATTCGGTTTCCTTCAACGTCCGGGATTTTTTCATGCATTTTATTACGAATTGATACCGCCATATGCCGGCATATGTTGGCATATGCCGGTATAATGTAGGCGTATTCACGGTCGATGTCGGTATAATGTTGGCATTTACACACATTTTTGTAGAAAGGGTTTCCATACACTGCCGGATGCATTAATACCTACGCAACCTAACCTAACCTATAGAACAACATCCCTTGCTGTTCGTTAAAAGATATTTAATAGGCCTCAGCTTCAAGCTATGTTATGTTAAAAGAAGTAATCATCCTATCCTAGACTAACACAACTCATGTACGGTATTCAGTCAATGTTTTATACGATGCATATTACATGTCTACACTTGACTATACATTTTGATCTATCCTTTGCCGTTTTGATAACTTACACCTAATTATCTCTACTTCGCAATCAATCTCGAGTCATATATGTTACCAGAGAGGTCGGATTTTTTTTCAATCTTAGGAGACATGATTCTCTCTCCTCATGTTTCATTACCAATAATTTTAAAACAAAATCAGATATGCATTTAATTTGCATTATGCAATTTTACACTTCTTATACCTGACATCCTTTCATTACCCCATTTGATAATTCGGTTTCCTTCAACGTTCGAGATTTTTCATGCATTTTACCACGGTTTGATACCGGCATATGCCGGCATAGGCCGGCATATGCTGGTATAATGTAGGCGTATTCACGGTCAATGTCGGTATAATGTCGGCACCTACACACATTTTTGCAAAAGGGTTACCTTACACTGCCAGACACATTAATACCTACGCAACCTAACCTAACTCCACTTTTATCTACATTTTGATCAATCCTTTGCAGTTTGATACACACATCCAATTCTGATCTAGTGAATCATCAAAAAACTCATATAACCTATCGTATGTACAGTATTCAGTGATTGTTTTTTTACGATGCATAATGCATATCTCCACTTATCTCTTCCTTTTTGATCAATCCTTTGCAGTATGATACACACATCCAATTCTGAACTTGTAAATCATCAAAAAACTAACCTAACCTAACTTATGTACGATATACAGTCACTGTTTTATTCAATGCATAACAAATATCTCTACTTGACTCTACATTTTTTTGTTTTAACCTTTGCAGCTTTGATAACTTACACCTAATTATTTCTACTTCGCATTCAATCTCGACTCATATGTTACAAGAGAGGTCAGATTTTTCAATCTTAAATGGAATGAATGTTACAAGTAATTCATATTTGTTTCCATCATCATACAAACGGGTCTTCATCTCATACTAGGTCTACCACCTTTTCGTCAATATCTCCTGACACTTCATCCTCTGACGACTTGCACAGTTACTGTAATCTTCCTTTTTTTCTTTCTAATATTTTTTTCATACTCTTCACGATGACAGCGTGTCAAATGTCTCCACACGTTACTCGTGGATTTAGGTTTATTCAATTTTATTTCTTTCTGCCAATGTTTACCGACCCCCACCACCCCATTACTTCCACAACAGAATCCCAATATTGACAGAGTATTTTTTCTCATCGGACTCTGATTTATATCTCACCATTCTGTCACACATATACAGCATTTACCCTGAGTTAGGTTTATGGGTAGCGTTGCACCCCTTGAAATATATTCTCCTACCGACTTCAACAATTTCGATGTTTATATCAACATTATGCTTACATACAACGGTACCCATCATCACTTTGTAGCAGTCTCCTCTCAAATTCCTTCATATAGTCCACCATATCTTTGATATGAATACGGAAACCTGCTCCATCCCCGTATCTCCATAAATGCAGATCCCCGCATTTCCATAAATGTTCTTCTTCTTCTTCTGTGCGAACTATAATTATTCGAATCTTATCCAATTCAATGTTCTTCCAAATCTTGATCCGAAAGAAACTCCATCACACTCTTCAGATTTTATTCACTCCCTAGATAGAATTTATTTTCCACTAACCCAACTTTCTTACATGTGTGGAAGTTTTCTGCTTGGGTCATATCAATTTCAAAATATACCTTCTTTTTTTCTTTGAACTCTGTTACACACGACTGAAATGTTTCTAAATCAGTCACCCATATCCTGTTTTCTTCATTGTCCTTCCATGTATGGATAATAGTTCCTGCTCTTGTGATTCTTGTTCTCCGCATTTGTAGATAATTGATATTTCCATCACCTATCAATATATCCTCAAACTAAGCTAAATCATCAACGGAGATTTTTTCATCCAGCACTCGTAAACAAATTTTTGAGATGTGAACATCCATTTTTATTTATTCTGAGACGATACGCACGTCTCCGCTTGTTCTACACGTATCACTGACTCCATTCTCGGCGTGCAGATACCTTTTATATCTTGATTACGTGTCACATCTTGCAAAACATTAGGCCCATCATCGCTCACCGTGGTCAACATGAACGTGTGTATGTACGTGTATATAGCTGTATTCGTACGTGCATGTGTATATTCGAGCGTATGAACGTGTACATGTATTGAAAAGAACATAAGTACATATATAACATATTTTCGATACAATTTAAAATTTTCAAAATGAAAAAAAATCGACGCCCGGACAAAGCCAAATCATTTTATTAATGTGAAGACTTGGCTACTAAAGGAAGGTCCTGACGTCGATTTTTTTTTTAATTTTCAAATTGTATTGGAAATATGTTATGTATGTTTTTTTTTCAATACATGTACACGTACATACGCTCGAATATACACATGCACGTACGTATATAGCTCTATACACGTACATGCACACATTCATGTTGACCACGGTGAACGATGATGGGCCCAATGTTTTGCAAGATGTAACATGTAATCAAGATATATAAGGTATCTGCACGCCGAGAATGGAGTCAGTGATACGTGAAGAACAAACGGAGACGTGCGTATCGTCTCAGAATGAATAACAGTGGATGTTCACATCTCAAAAACTGGTTTACGAGTGTTGGGTGAAAAAATTTCCGCTGATGATTTAGCTTGGTTCGAGAATATATTGACAAGTGATGGAGATATCAATTATCTACAAATCCATATATGGAAGGACAATGAAGAAAACAGGATTTGGGTGACTGATTTCGAAACATTTCAGTCGTATGTAACAGAGTTCAAAAAAATAAGAAGGTATATCTTGAAATTGATATGTCCCAAGCAGAAAACTTTCACACATGTAAGAAAGTTTGGTTAGTGGAAAAGAAATTCTATCCAGGGAGTGAATAAAATCTGAAGCGTATGATGGAGTTTCTTTCGGATAAAGATTGGAGGAACATTGAATTGGATAAGATTCGAATAATTAAAGTTCGCACAGAAGAAGAAGAAGAACATTTATGGAAATGCGGGGATCTACATTTATGGAGATACGGGGATGGAGTAGGTTTCCGTATACATATCAAAGATATGGTGGACTATATGAAGGAAGGATTCTTATAAAAATGTGTGTAAATGCCGACATTATACCGACGTCGACCGTGAATACGCCTACATTCTACGAGCATATGCCGGCATCTGCCGGTATCAAACCGTGATAAAATGAATGAGAAATCTCGAACGTTGAAGGAAACCGAATTATCAAATGGGGTAATGAAAGGATGTCAGGTATAAGAAGTGTAAAATTGCATGGTAAAAATTAAATGTATATTTGATTTTTTTTTTAATTATTGGTAATGAAATATGAGGAGAGAGAATCATGTCTCCTAAGATTGAAAAAAAATCCGACCTCTCTGGTAATATATATGACTAGAGATTGGTTGTGAAGTAGAAATAGTTAGGTGTGAGTTTTCAAAACTACAAAGGATAGATCAAAATGTATAGTCAAGTGGAGATATGTATTATGCATCGTATAAAACATTGACTGAATACCGAACAGAAGTTATGTTAGTCTAGGATAGGATGATTACTTCTGTTAACATAACATAGCATGAAGCTGATGCCTATTAAATCTCTTGTAACAAACAGCAAGGGATGTTGTTCTATAGGTAAGGTTAGTTTGCGTAGGTATTAATGCATCCGGCAGTGTATGGAAACCCTTTTATAAAAATGTGAGTAAATGCCAACATTATACCGACATCGACCGTGAATACGCCTACATTATACCAGCATATGCCGGCATATGCCGCCATATGGCGGGATCAAACTGTGAATACGCCTACATTATACCGGCATATGCCGACATATGCCAGCATATGGCGGAATCAATCCGAGATAAAATGCATGAAAAAAAAACCGAACGTTGAAGGAAACCGAATAATCAAATGGGGTAAAGAAAGGGCGTCGAGTATATGAGGTGTAAACATTGCATAAAAAAATCGAATGTAAATCTGAATTTGTTTCAAAATTATTGTTAATGAAACATGAGGAGAGAGAATCATGTGTCAAATGTTTGAGTGCTAGGAGAATTATGTATATTTCGGAAATCTGCGGGAATATAAAGAATAGAAATGTTGATAATAGCAAGAAAAAATCTGAAACGATTCGATGTCATAAACATGTAACAGTAATTTAAAAAAAGTCCATAAAAAGCTCGCTGAAGACTAAAAAACAAAGTTTTGGTTACAAGGATAGGAATACAAGTATTCCATACACTTCTCCCAAAAGGTCGTCGTTTATCTAAAATGTGTACTAAGAGCGTTAGTCTAGAACACCAAAATATCGGAGAAAAAAACGCACACAGATGATAAATCCTGCACCGATATGACGAGTCGACAGCTTCAGGTGAGGAATAAATATATGTCATTGATAAAGAACCCAAAGACTGTCATTGGTAACAAGGATCAAGATAACACAAGAGAGAGAGGTCGAAGTCAATACTTAGTTTTCGCCAAGATGCTCACGTCAAATTTTCGGTGTGAAAAAGTTATGTTTTCGTATAAATGATATCCCAGTGCACCCCCAACGAGTTCCAAAAACACGCTGTCAAGCCGCTCCTAAAAAACTGCTACGCCATCGGCCCCGAAACAGTCATCATGATCCTCAAGAAAAAAAATGTCCGAATGGTTCATCCACTCTAAGTTGGATTCTTCGTGCTTGAAAAAACAAAAGTATACAGCTTCTTCTATGACACACTGAAGCCACGCTACGGTGACAACGTCTCGCTCATCTACTCGGACACTGACTCGTTGCTGATCCAGTTCAAAGGCGCGGCCGACATTGAAGCGGAATTGCGCCAAGCTCGTCCTGGCTGAATACATGGAATTCTCTAACTATCCCAAAAATCACCCTTTGTTCGATGAATCCAAGAAAGGACAGCTAGGACTACTGAGAAGCAAAACAGCTGATGACTACCCGAGTGAAATCATCTGCTTACAACCCCAAGTGTTACAGCATGTTGCTTGAGTCCGACGCAACAAAATCGGCTGCTAAAGGTGTCAGTTACCAGACACAATCCGAAATCAAACATGAACAGAACAGGGATATTCATAACCAGAAAACATACACACACTTTGAGACAATACACAACATTCGTGCGCAAGCATGTCAACTCCAAACTGTACGCACTATCAAAAGCTGCCTCAGTATATTTGAGAATAAACGCTACTATCTCGACACATGTACAACTCTTGCCTATGGCCACACGGACATTCATAAACAATCCAGTGAAAATACACCTACCGTCACTAAAAAGAGGAATCGATGTACCTTGGCTAATGAAATCGACGAAGAAATGGATTTAACATGGAAGAGTCGCAAGCCGGGTGAGAGCGTCTTTGGCGTATGTAGTCGACTTAATGATGAAAAACCGTGAACCTCAACAAGTTACAACCTGTGAATGTTCATGTAATGTAAATAATCCTTGTATGCTCTTATGTATATAAAATATATATAAATTTATAATAATAAACTTGTCTCATTGTCCACCTAAATAGGCTTTGAAAAATATGCATTGGAAAAGAACTGTAACGGAACCCATAAAAGAAACATGTAAATGATTCTATGTAAATCAAACAAATGTATATGATTGATCATGATTGATTGTCCACCTGTAATATGTTTTCGAATACGCGTGAATGTTATGTCAAAACCCTAAAATTGTTCACCAAAATGTGTATTTAAATCTATTAATATATATGCATAAATAAACCTTGTTGCATTGTCTACAAAAAAAATCATCTGAAAAACTACGTGAACGCATCTGCAACTGTTTGTTTCTTAACAATAGATCCTGACGAATCTATGAAAATATATACATTAAATGCGACAAACGAGTGGAATTGATCAATAATATTAATTGTACAATATAAAATATCATGTATAAACAATGGCTTCTATTCAAATGAGTCATTCAATGACAAACATAGTAATATATATCATGCCCTCCTACCGCGCGAAATATTCCATAACAATCATATGCAGTGTTGATAAGACCTAATAACGTACATCTATTTAATCCGTACGTAAGCAATCGTAAATGAAAGCAACCAGATACTGTAAGGAAACTGAAATTTACCGTATGGAAAAACTATTCTCTATGAGGACCATATATCACGAGATGAAATCTTTGTGAGACCGCACATCCAGAGATAAAATCGCTAATTGTCAAAGCTAATTACCAGTTGCGGTTGAACTATAGCAATCGCTTCTACTTGCGTTTTGGACACCGCCTGACTCCGGTCAACCCCTCCCCTTTTCCCCCACCCGTCCCGGGCAGTCTCTATGTACCATCAGTAACTCACTTGATCACATGAGTAATTGTCTTAACATATTACTATATTGTCTGAGATATACAGCGACTAAGTCAGACACACTAACAAATGACATACATCCTAACAAATACATCGGCCGATTCACAAAATACATGCGTTCTTGGTATCTCTATGTACCATCAGTAACTAAATCGACCACAAGATCATTTTGTCTTAACATATATCTATAATGTCCGAGAAAATACAGCGATTGAGTCGGACACATTAACAAATAACATACTTCATAACAATTAAATTCGAAAATAGGTTCAAAGATGTAGTCATCCAATATCTAATTCCTTCACATCCGTGTCGTGTAGTCCCTAATTAAGGCCTGTCTAATTTCTTCAGTAGGCCGTCTTGCTCCCCCAAATTATCGCCTATCATATTTCTTCACATCCGCGTCTTGCACCTCCTAATTAAAGCCTATTTAATTCCTTCACTTTCGCGTCTTGGTGGTATACTGCTCCGGTAATTATGGCCTATCTTATTCCTTCACATCTGCGTCATGGAGATATACTGCTCCGGTAATTATGGCCTATCTTATTCCTCCACATCCGCGTCTTGGTGGTATAATTAAGCCCTACCCAACCCACCAAAAGTAACTCTATTAACGCCTATCGAATTCCTTCACATCCGCGTCTCGTAGCTATATACAGTACACTACTAGTGTGCGAACGGCCCTGTTTGTACCAGCCTGAAGGTAGGATTGCAGGCAAGGTTTTGTGTTTCCCATCTATTTATTGCATATGTATATATTACCTAAAGGCTTAGTACGGTTTATTTGTCTGGCAGTTGGTGGGTTGAAGTTTATATTTTGGATTGATGCAGCACTTCGTTACGAAGTTCTATCTGCCCCATGACGCATTATCCAGGATTAAGCCAGATAATCGGTGTTCCATTGACGCGGTGTTCCAGTAGCGAGAGTACCTGAACGATATAGATTGATTGTAAGTTAAAATATTATGTTATGTATACCTAGTAATGATCGGTTGATATATGTCAAATTTCTAGTTGTTTTTGGAATTTCGATCAGGTAACTCATACAGTTTTAGGCATTTTAGGGTATTTCAGGTTTGCATCTTCCACATTATTTCAGGCATAATTGGTACGTTATTGCATCATTTTGGTATTTTTAAATGTATATATGACATTTTGTTACGATTCAGACGTAGTTACTTTTGTTAAAGATGTGTTTATTTATTCCTGTTTTGGACTGAAGTTGAGGCTAATTTCATTAGATTTTGTATGTACTATAACGTATTTACAAAAGGATTCAGTTGTAACGCTCGTATGTCTTAGTATCTTATTCACATTTCGTTTTTGTTTGGTTAAATGCTAGTTCATTCTCATTCGTCACGTTTTTAATGTATGTTTTGGGTATGGTCGAAAATTAATCATCTTGCTTTGTTGTAACTCGTGAGTTTTAGTATAGGTCTTTCAGTTTTGTAAGTTCTCTGTTGAATTTCCATCTTCAATGCAATCTGATGGTAGTTTATACAATTTAGGATATATTACGTGTGTATCTGCAAAATAGAACATTATTTTAGATATAATTTAGTCACATGTTGTTCATTTTTAGTGTTTTATATATCTTCTTTCATCCTGATACAATATTTGACGTGGTTATTATAGATGTAGAACAGACGATTTGTTACGAACTTGGTCTTGCTATCAGGTTATTGTATGTTTATTGTAGGTACATTCTTCAATATTTAGGAGTTAGAGAGTCCCTTAGGCAAAAACCTAGTTATGTTTATGCCTGTTTGTATAAGTACACCGATTTACTAGAATTAATACCCTAGTGTATTACACTTTTTAATGTTAATTAGCTATTTTATGTATAGTGTTGTTATAAGTTTTTTTTTCCGCGACAACCATTGGAATGTATGTTTAGGAGGTGTAAGTCCGTACTGCATCTTTGTGGAATTTTCGTATTTGAACCCTAGCATGTGTATAATGTAACGTTTAGAAGACGATTTACTGGATGGAGGGGTCCTAGTGTGGAGGTGGTTTACACTCTATGGTTGTCATTTTGGAGTTCAACCATGTTCAACGTGAATTATGTATAGCCTTGTCGATGTCGATCTCAAGTTTCATGCATTTGTGTGTTAGGTTTCGCAACAAGCTGCTCACCGTTGTCGTGGTGTACTTAGATTGTTAGTGAACAGAAGCCTAGCTTTTTATAGCCACACACTCTCTGAGACTCATTCTAGACCACTGTACCTGTGGCTAGATTCTTGGTTACATCCAGGATGTGACTTTGTTCAATTTTGCTCAGAGACGATGGGTTAAACAGATGCTAGGCACGTCTGAAGTATTGTACGTGACATGGTGTTACCTCTAAATTTGTCATATATTAGTGGTAGATTGCTGAGAATCAAGCTAATAAAGCATTGTAGAGATCATTTTTATGACACAGTGGGCTTGGATTTTTTGTTCTGCTAGAGGCATAGCATCAGTTAGATCTAGGAATGTATTATCGATTTGAGTATAAATAACATTATAAATAACATTATTCTCATGAGCTCGGTGTTAAATGGCAGATATTTTTAGTATGGCTGTTATGTTAGTATATGATCTTAGTCATGAACCAGATCATGTGGGATACTGAACTAGGATTTGTCATCTGAGTGTGGTAGGATTCGCCGTATATAATAGTTAATCATTGTTGCTTAGGGTAGAGCAGATAATCTTATTAAGCTATTGTATAGTTGTTGTTATACATTTTTATTGGTTATCATAGGAATATATCTGTATTAGGTATAAATTCGCCTAATTTTCCATGGAATGTTGGGTATAAAATACGCTTAATTGGATGTACTGCTTAAAAAATTTGGTGTGTTTCCTCTCTCGACATTGGATGAGGGTCCGGTTCCAGATTGTCTTGGAGAACTAATCTACCGGATTTGTGTTGAGTGTTAGTGTTGAAATTAATCAATAATTGAATATACATCTCAATTATGTTATCCAATCGCAGGTCTTTACTTGATGCTTATTCCTTCATGTCGTTCTTTTATAAATGTTTGTAAGACGTTTGCAGTTTAGACTTAAAAGTTATCGAGTAATTCAGGCTTCGTTATGAGATTGCGTTCTAATTCAGATTATCTGTCTTATATGAGCATTCACCAGATCCACTGCAGCATTTTTCACTATAGGTCTGTATTGTAGAGGGGCACTGAACCTAACCCATCCTAACCTAATATTACCAAGGATTATATATATTTTTTCCCTGTTTCCACACTTGTGGTAGGTATTTCTTAATTGATTCAAGTTTTATTCATATCAAATCTATCCACTTGACTCTGTTTTTTACCAATCTTTAGCTGATGGTGTGTCTACACATATATATTTTTTTCACTTTGCCTGTTTGGTCATCGCTCGTTAGTAGACTGTAGAGTTCAAAACGTTTATGGAAGCTTACCCCATACGTCAGTTAGTGTTACGAGTGTTAAAGCGTTAGCAAGATTTATGTATGATTTTACTGTTTGAATAAGAACTTTTGTAGTGTTGGATGTGCTGCTTCTACCATTTTCGTCTATTAAAACGAATATTGAATAAATCCACTCCAACATATTTACTACAGATCTGTGTTGTAAGGTCCGCAATCCACAAGACCTAGGATATAAGCCATGTCTAAGGTACATAATTAGCTATATAT
>SDVV010009566.1:4949-16646 GCA_016164225.1 Gammarus roeselii | reverse complement strand
CTACAGCTCATTACACTCTTCAGTGCACCCAACACTTTACATCCCTCCTTCACTCGCGCCTTCACTTCAGTTTCCACTAGTTCAGTTTTCTCCACATGGGAGCCCAGATACTTAAAACACTGAACTTCCTCCAAGAGCTCACCATTTAGGGTGACACTAATTTTGCTCGCATCGACAGTCCTCGAGCATCTCATTACTTTACTCTTACCCACGTTCACTCGAAGCTTCCTCCTCTTACACACTCTACCAAACTCAGACACTAGCCTACATAGCTTCTCCTCCGAATCCGCAACCAGGGCCGTATCATCAGCAAATAGCATGCTAGTGAATTTGTGCGGGAGTTTCTGTTTGTGATTTTGTGAATAGGTGTTTTTTTTTCAGTCTGTGCACGGACCATATGTAGTTTCTGAGGTTGACCTGAACTGCGTAGCTATAAACCCTGAGACGCGTTGTGGTTGGAGTTGATCTGGTCCCTGAAGCCGTAGACCTTGTTCCAATTTCGACGATACTATCTGTGCGCACTGGCGTGCGTACATATTACCCTTGAAGTTCTAAATGATTGGAAGCGGAGGTCCGTTTCGTTTAAGCGTTTTTCTTATGCGCACCAGCGTGCGTCTGACTTTGCTAAAATGTTCACATTTTTCTAACTTTAAAAGCGTTGTCTTTTTTTCTCGCACACTGAGGCGTTGCAGCCTACTGGAATCCATAATTATCGAGCCCTACGGAGGAGCCTGTTGTTACTCGCGTTGAGGCTCTGGTGGAACTGAGGAAGAAATCAAATCTACCTGAGCTCTGGCCTATCTCTCCTTCTTTCCCTTCTTGTTGTTCCCTTGCGTGCGATTCCATACATTGATTATTTACATCTTATGTAAGGGTTCCCCGTTTGTAGTCTCCTTTCGACGCTGAAGCATTTGGACGCTTTAGAACGCTTAGCCTCTCCCATCATTGAATCTGTAGAGTTCACGAGCCGCACGAAGTCACGCCCAACCGAGCAGAGGCTAAACACCCTCATTTCCCCCTCTTATGACTCATGTTGAGGCTCCGGTGCAAATGAGGCTCAAATCAAACCTCATTTCTTTACAGTCAGACTCTCCTTCTCCCAAACTCTCTTTCCTCTCCACCATTTTGAATTTACTTGACTCTTATTTACTTCATTTGCATCTTATGTGAAGTAGCAGTTGTAGTAGTAGTCGCATCTGGGTTCCACCGCAGCCTCAACGCGAAGTCATTGCAAGCTCCCCCCGTAGGGCGTGAAGACCCGTGAGTTCTGTTGGGTTGCACGTGCGCGCGGTCGAATTCAAACTTCAACTTGGGAAATCAGCAGGGTAGTGCGCTCAGGAACTGAGAAGATTCAGACACGAGTAGTTTTAAACTGAGTCATGAAGTCCGGTATGTTTTCCAAAACAGATTTTTTTTTTCTGGAGGCTGTTTCTCTGAGCAGGCGTTGCTCGTCGGGCTAGTGCGAGTGCATTACAGTCCATAAGCAAGTGTTTCACACTGATCGCGCCTGGTGGCAACAGGGGCACGGTGGCGCATCCGGTCCCATGTCTTCATCCATCCACGTGAGTCCCGTACACAAACGGTTATTGAACACTTTCTCTCTTCTATTGGAAAACTTGGTGTTTCATTCTCCTACGGGAGGTTTAAGTGCAAGCATTTTTTGTCCACTCTGTTGTTGTTGGAAAGTGGTGATGTACGGAAGAGGTGGGCCGAGTATTTTGATGAGTTGTTGAATGTCGAGGATGACAGAGAGGCAGACATTATTGCTGTGGGTGGTGGTGCTCGGCTGCCAGTTTTGGAAGAAAGACTTGTTGCGGAAATTACCAGGGAAGAGGTGCAGGAGGCGGTGGACGTGATGAAAGCAGGGAAAGCCCCTGGTTTGGATGGCGTTGCGACCGAGTGCCTGAAGAAGGGTGGAGTAACGATTGTCGAATGGTTGGTGAGGTTACTCAACTTTCGTTTCGTGGCAGGTGTGGTACCGACTGAGTGGCGCAGCGCCTGCACTGTTCCGCTATATAAGGGCAAAGGAGATAGAAATGAATGTTGCAACTCGTGAGGTATCAGTCTGCTATGTGTGGTTGGTAAGTTGCACGGGAGAGTGCTGATCAAAAGGATTAGAGCCTGTACGGACTGCGCAATTGGAGAGGAACAGTGTAGCTTTAGGAGTGGTAGAGGGTGTACCGATCAGATTTTTGCAGGGAGACATGTCTGTGAGAAGTACCTTGCCAAAGGAAAGGATGTGTTCTACGCCTTCATGGATCTGGAAAAGGCATACGACAGGATTGAGAGGAAAGCGCTGTGGAGGGTGTTGCGTTTGTATGGAGTGGACGGAAATTTGTTGAAAGCGGTGCAGAGTTTCTATGCTGACAGTCGAGCATATGTCAGAGTGGGGAGCAATGTGAGTGATTGGTTCACAGTGAAAGTGGGACTGAGACAAGGCTGCATGATGTCTTCGTAGCTGTTCAACCTCTATATGGATGGAGTGGTCAGGGAGGTGAACGCGAGTGTGCTGGGTCGTGGCTTGGAACTGTTGGAAGCGAATTTGCGGAGTTGGCAGTTGAGACAGTTGCTATTTGCTGATGATACGGCCCTGGTTGCGGATTTGGAGGAGAAGCTATGTAGGCTAGTGTCTGAGTTCGGTAGAGTGTGTGAGAGGAGGAAGTTTCGAGTGAACGTCTGTAAGTAAAGTAATGAGATGCTCGAGGACTGTCGATGCGAGCAAAATTAGTGTCACTCTAAATTGAGAGCTCATGGAGGAAGTTTAGTGTTTTAAGTATCTGGGCTCTCATCTGGAGAAAACTGAACTAGTCACCCCCAAGGCCTCAGCTCCGTAGAGCACATTTGGGACAACAACACCCTTATACAGTCCTCTCTTTGCTTCCATCCCCAACGTCCTACAGCTCATTACACTCTTTTGTGCACCCAACACTTTACATCCCTCCTTCACTCGCGCCTTCACTTCAGTTTCCAGAGCAGAGGAGAGAAAAAGGTTGAACGTTTTCGAGATGAAATGATTGAGGAGCATGACTGGAGTAACGCTGAGAGACCGGATCACCAACGACGTGGTTTGAAACAGAACAGGGATGGTGAAGAAGTTGGAGAAAAGAGTAGATTTGCGTGTTCTGAGATGGTTCGGGCACATGGAGAGGATGGATGAAGGGAGATTGGTGAAAAGGGTGATGAATACGGAGGCGAGTGGTCGCAGGCCTAGAGGTAGACCGAAGTTTGGGTGGATGGATGGTGTGAAGCAGGCATTGGGAAGGAGAGACATGAATGTGGAGGTAACGAGAGAGCGTGCAATGAACAGGCGGGAGTGGAGAATGGTTGTGAATGGTTGATTTTGACGCTGCTCTGATGTGCTTTCCCGCTCTTTGCAACCCGCTGTCGGGATGGTCGTGGGTGGGGGGGGGGGGCAACCATTATGACGCGGCGGGGGTAAACCAGTGAAAACTGTCTGGCCCTGCTGCCGACGACGGATCCTCGGACTGCACTCGTGACCCAGAGTGTATGTTGAGGGGGTACCGGCCGGGTCCTTTAGCACAAAAGGGCTAAGTTGTGTGAGCGTATGCGGGTGTGAGGTGCGCCTTGCCGTCGGCCATCCCCCTTTCTGGGGGATGCGGCCTAGTGTCTGTATCTGTATCTGTTGCCACGAGTGGTTCCATCGAGATGTTATATGCGAATGGATGATTGGAAACCAGTCTCGGCACTGTATGGAAATAAATTGTTCTTGGTGGGAAGACGCAGAACTCTATCGCTTGACCATTTCCGAACATTGTGAATAGGTTGTGCTGTGTTTTTAGTGCAGGGTGTTCATATTGCAGATTTTTCAGCTGAGTGAGAGCGCTCAGACTGTCCGAAAATACGACGTATTTATGGAGGTGTTCAGTTTTGGCAATGCAGATGGCTAGTTGGAGTGCGTACAGCTCTGCAGAGAATAAAGAGGCGTCTCGGGGTAGGGTTGCCCAACGTGTGGTCTCTTCGCACACGGCAGTGGCTCCCACTCCGCTGTTTTGGAGCCGTTGGTGTATATATGGCGGTGCTCCGAGTATTGCTCCTCAAGTAGCCTTGAAAATTCTCGGCGGTACGTGTTTCTTGCAGTAGTTCCTTTAAGGTACACTTGCAATTCTAGGTTGACCTGCGGTGGGCTGATCATCCACGTTGGTGTATTGATTTGAAAAATTTGATAGGAGAATGAAGGCTTGATAGCCTTGCGATTGATGTTAAGCGAGGTTAGTAGGTTGTCCACGCGTATTGAAAACAGAACTGTTGGTATCCTGGGTTGTTGATAAGGTACTAGTCTTGAAATAGTATTGTAGCGAGAGTTTGTCTCGCCGGAGCGGTTGTGGACGCTTGTTAGCTAGCACGTTGAGGGACTTGATTGGAGTGGAGCGGAACGCGCCGGTTGTGATACGCAAAGCATTGTTGACGATGATCGAGAGTGGTTTTGGGCGGCAAATCCGCAAACAACGGCTCCGTAGTAAATGCGCGAGCGTATTATTGCTCTGAACATCATGCAGATGTCCATGTCTGCACCGAATTTCAGCGATGTTACCGATAGTATAGGTCCTGTTGCCCGTTTACAGCGAGTCAACAGGGCTGCAATGTGAGGTCGCCATATGAGTTTAGGGTCCCACACGAGGCCCAGGAATTTTGTATTCTTCGTATACTAGAGGTATGTTATGCAGCATTAGTTCTGGTTTAAGATGTAAGCCGGGTACAAGGGTAAAGTGCACGCTTTTAGTTTTAGAAGGCGAGAATCGGAATCCGTTTAAGGACGCCCAGTTTTCGATTAGGTTTAGATATTTCTGGAGTTCTTGTTGAATCGTTAGAAGGCTTTTGTGCCTGTAGCTTATTTATAGATCGTCCACGTATAGTGATGAGAAGACTCTTCCGTCACGCGGAGAATGTCGGCTAGCTGGCCTATTTTGAGGATAAAAATAGTGACGCTGAGGACGCTTCCCTGGAGGACTCCCATTTCTTGAGGAAACGATGGTGACAAGGTGTCGCTGACTTTGACCCTGATGGTACGGTTTTGCAGAAATTTATGGATTAAACGAGGTAGGTGTCCTCTTAGGCCTTTGCGGTGGAGATCCTTCATGATTCCGTATTTCCAAGTAGTGTCGTATGCTCTTTCAACGTCGAAGAATATGGAAAGCACTTGTTCCCCTCGAACGAAAGCCTGTCTAATGTCAGATTCCAGTCGTACAAGGTGGTCCGTCGTACAAGGCCTGCGAGACGTGAGTTAATCATTCTTACCATAGTCTTACAGAGGACGCTGGTTAGGGCAATGGGGCGGTAGTTACGTGGGTCACCGTGGAATTTCCCGGGTTTGGGTAATGGGATAATTACAGATTCTCGCCATTGATCGCGGAAAAATGAGTTTGAATACATTGTGTCGAAGTTTCACGTGTATGGTCTATAGCGCACTGTAGTTCGTAGAGGGAGAAAAGTTTGTTGTAGGCCTCTCCGTTTCCAGAAGATAAGTCAAGATGTTCACTTTCTCACAAGTCCTTTTCCCGTTGAAACGCAGCCGTGTAGTTTGTTGATTGCCATATCTGGCTAAAAGTCTAAGCTTGATTGTTTGCAATTTTCGCGTGTAAAGAATAAGTTCTGCCTTAGTCTGAAAGAATGCGGATAGGTCGCTCGAGTTTTCCCTGGATACGTTGGATTTTTTCCTCCACCTGAGAGAGAGGGGTATTTCTGTTATTAGTGTTGACTAACTGAGCCCAGCGTTCTCGTTTCTTCTCCACTTGAAGTTTTCGATACACAGCAGATGCCCTTTTTCACACTATTCGGTTCCTGCGTGACCGTGCACGTCGGTAGGCATTGTATAGCCTTTCACGCTTATCTCTTGCTTCTTGCACCTCCCGGCATCACCGTGGTTTCGGAAAGAATTTGAAGGTGCATATTGGGGAATGCAAGCCTCAGCTGCAGCTTGAAACTTTTCGTATTGTTTGACGATGAGGTCGTGTTACGAAATATTTTCGAGGATTCCATCCATATCGCTCCATGTGATGTGTGCCGATTATTCTTCCCAGTTGGCTTTCCGGTAGTTGAATCGAAGTTCTTGTGGGGCAGGGTTTCTTGGTTGATTGGCGTGAAGCGATATGATGACTGGGTTGTGGTCGCTGTCGTGTGTTGAAATGAGAACTCCCCAAACGAGATGGGGTGCCAGAGTGGGGGAGCATATGGATTAGTCGATGGCAATTTCACTTTCGGGGATGATTCGGGTGGGTTGTCCGTCGTTGATGAGGACCAGGTTTTGAGTGTTTATGGTGTTAGCCATTATCACTTCCCTGGGTCTGTTCTCACGCATCCCCATGTTTCGTTGTAGCTATTGAAGTCTCTAAGGAGGAGCATTGGTGAGAGGAGTTGGTTTAGCAATTCGGTCATTAGTGCTTCCGAGAGGTCATGGCTTCGTGAAGAGTATGTAGATGGATACCACTGTTATTGGTCTTGGGACGCATATCTTTATGGCGATAGCTTGGAGTTCTGTCCTCAGGGGAGGGGGAGGTGAGGTACGATTTGGTGGATCACAAGTGCAACTCCGCCGTGAGCAGTCATGCTGGTGTGGCCTTCGCGGCGGTGTATAATATATTGGGGGATTGGGAAAATGACGGTCTCTCGGAGTTTGATCTCTTGGAGGCCCATCACCAAAGGTTTATGGCTGGCGATTACGAATAGTAATTCGTCTTTCTTATTTCCGAGTCCCTGGCAGTTCCACTGAAGTATTTTGGTGTTCATCTTGAGGGCTAATCACACTCTTATCTTGATGATCTCGAGTGGTCGCGTGGTTCGCGATAGTCTTCGTGGTCTCGTGCTTGTGAGTTTGCCCAGGAGTCCTTGATCGAAACTGCTTGCGGCAGCAGCTGCTTTCGGTTGAGCGTGTTCTGCTGGGGTTGTTGCGATCGCCGCTGTAAGTGCTTTTGCATGAGGATGAGTTTATGCTCTTTGTGTTTGCTTCTTGATCGAGAGAGTTCTTTTTCTGTGGTAATCTATTTAAACTGCGTGGGTGTATAGACCGCGAGCTATTTGAGACAAATAAGGTAACAGACTGTTTATAGCAATCTCGCGTTTGAGTTTTCCGATATTGGTTTTGAGCGCGTCGCCGTCATGGCGATGGTCGTTCACGCTGGTGGGGCATTCGAGGGTCGGGCTCGTAAACAGAGGGTCGCGTCCCTCACATAGGCCTTCGCAAATTGTTGGCGCGGTAATGACTAGTGGGATTACTTCATGCTTCTTATCATGGCGAGCTGTTATTTGTCTGTCGTTACTGACATTTTTGCTCTGTGGTGAGTGGGCATCGGAGACTTCTTCATCTCTTTGCCTTTTCGTTGTTGTAGTGGTGAGCCTGGCTCTGTGGTCGGCTGCGGAGGAAGCATCCATCGCGGTGTCCTGGTCATCGCAGGAATTATTGCAGGGAACTTCATCTCGAGTGCGGAGGTGGTCATTGGGCTGAGCGGTGTAGTGCTGCTGCCACGGGGAAATGTTGGAGTCTTGTTAAGGGATTGTTTTGACGTTGTAGGAGAATATTCGGAGGAGTTTGGTTGAATTGACGATTTGATTGCTTTGACATAATCAAAGCGAATTGGATTTTCGTCTTTCCATATTTGGATGGCTGGCTTCCGTGTAACTCTGCGCTCGTTTTGTTGATTTGTATTTCTTTCTGGTCCATGTATACTTTGCAGTCGCGATCGCCTGCCTCGTGGAGGCATGAGCAGTGGTAGCATTTTGGTTGGCTGGCTGTGCAGTCTTTTCCGTCATGCTTGCCGGCGCACCTCTTACAACGTTGGGGTGGCTGCGGCTGGCAGTATTTAATGACGTGGCCGTATTCAAGTCATTTTTTGCACATTGGAGGCCATGTTGCAACTGTGTAGGTTTTGGTTCTTCCTTGTTCACCCGGGATTACTATGAATTCCGGTGCGTCGCGTCCTGGGAAGGTAATTTGGTATTCGATAGAATTTGCGTTTCGTTTTTCGATCCAGTCAAACCTTCTGAAAAAGCACTGAGGTCTGTTGTGGGTCTGTAGCGAGAAGTGTAAATAATTCGTTTGGTATTGTTTAAGGACGGGTGTATTTCAAGAGTGACTTTGAGTTACTTAATTTTAGTAATATTTCGCATTGAGTTACTTTGTCAACGTTCTACGACGTGGGCCAGATACTTCTTGCCCTGTCGTTGGACGTCATTTGGTTTTTCTCCCAGTTGCTGGGAGAGCGATTCCATCATTTTAAATTGATTTGTTGAAAAGGCCACTTTGCTTGCACCGCTATCGTTGAGCGTTATGATGTAGTGAGTGGGGAATGGTGCCGGTCTTTTCTTTTGGCTAGGAGGGTCATCCGGGGTGGAGTGCATCGAGGCCAAAGAATCTCGTCGTCCGACCCCGTGGACAATCTGGAATTGGAGGATCTCTTTCTCCGTCTTATCCTGGGGGCAATCTCTGTGTCTGGTAGGGTGGCCCTTCACCTTGCATTAAAGCAGTGCGGCTCTTCGGACTGCACGACTTGGGATCTGCCCGTTTGTCATGATCGTCTTGGTAGCAGTACGAACATCTTTGCTTACCGTTACAGTTTCCGTGTCCGTATTTCTGGCATTTATAACATTGCATCGGACGTCTCTCGAATGGCGTGATCTTGGTTTTGGTGGCGCAGAATGGGATGTCTAGGTATTTGGGTGGGGTGGGGCACTTGAATTTCAGTATTAGAGCTGTGGTGGTGTTTTTTCTTGGGGTAATTTTTGCTGCGATCACACAATCCTTGTATTGAACGAGCCCGGTAATATACTCATCGATTTCTTCATTCGGGATACCTTCAACGTAAATTGAACCTGAACTTGTAAAGAAAGTCTGGCTTAGTCTAGTCTTGGAGAGAATTGTGGCACTTTGGAGTTTCGTATCTACTCTGATGGCGAACCTTTCTTCGCCGCTGGTGGTAATGCTAAGGACTGGACGGTCAGTAAAAGGAGACCAGCTCTTTTCGCAGAGTGTATGGACAAATATCCGGTCTGTCGTTGACGTCGAACGTGATCTTCAGGTGTTTGGGAGAGGTAGGACTGTTGTTGAACAAGTTGTGATCATTAAATGGCGTGTATTGCTTCTTCCTTGCAGCCCTCGGAGCTCGGTTAGAGTTCGGGGGTGGGGTGAAGAGCCGTCGAAGTTGTCGTCGGACGTAGAGGTATAGGAACTTGCGTAAGTTGTTCGGGGTGGATGGATGATTATTCAATTTATAGATCATTAACACTTTAGTTTAGTATTTCTTCTTTCTTGGGCTTAATTATTTTTCTCCGCCCTTTTTTCATGATGATAAATTTTGCATTTGTTTTTATTAAATATATCGAGGTTGGTTGAGACAAGGGGACCCAGGGAAGGGGGGTACTCGTGGGACTCGCGTGACTCGGGGTCACCCGGGGTTTCGGGAGCCCCGGGGGGACTCTGAAGACCAGGAGGATTTGGGGGGATCCACTTGGACCCTTCTGGGGCCCTTTGGGACACTCTTGACACTGTTCGGGACCCTCTTGAGAAACTGGGACCTTCTTGAGGCCCCTTACGTTAAACCTTCTCTGTATCTATGTTAAACCTACTCGGTATCTACGGTAAACCTACTCTGTATCTACGTTAAACCTACTCTGTATCACGTTAAACCTACTCTGTATCTACGTTATACCCACTCGGTATCAACGTTAAACCTACTCTATATGTACGTTAAACCTACTCTGTATCTACGTTAAACCTACTCTGTATCTACGTTAAACCTACTCGGTATCTTCGTTAAACCTACTCGGTATCTACGTTAAACCTGCTCTGTATCTACGTTAAACCTACTCTGTGTCTATGTTAAACCTACTTGGTATCTATGTTAAACCTACTCGGTAAATACGCGCTTATCCACACTGTATCTGCGTTAAACCTACTTTGTATCTACGTTGAACCTACTCGGTATCTATGTTAAATCTACTCTGTATCTATGTGGAATCTACTCTATATCTATGTTGAACCTACTCGGAGCCTGCGTTGAAACTACTCTGAATCTACGTTAAACCTACTCGGAATCTGCGTTGAACCTACTCGTAATCTGCGTTGAACCTACTCGTAATCTACGCTGCACCTACTTAGCTACTCTTCAATTGTCATACGGGGAGTCGATGCGGTCGTTTCTCCGGTCATCTTCAGCTGAGGTGGCACTGGTCATCATGGAGAGGCAGACGTTCTTGGCCGTTGGAATCGTAGTCTTCGTCACTACGTGCAACCTTTTCTCCGCCACTCACTAACCATCTTCCCATTCCTGCCGTTCTCTTGCCTGAGATTCCTTAAACTCAGAGTAGATCTCATGCATGGCAGCCCAGTTTCCCGTGTCTTCTTCATCTCCTTCCCTTCCCCCCAGCAGGTGATGGGCCATTGCCCTGGTGCACTCGACTTAGAAACTTTCACCACTTCATTTTGCTAGGTTAATGTCTAACAATCTGTTAATACTTTTTCAGAAACACTCTGTATAAAAAAATGACTGAAAAATATTCAAGAAACCTCATTCTCTCGACCAAGAAGAATTCAGTAAATTTGCCATGCCGACGCGTTCAAGTTCGACTGTTGAATGCGACCGCTGATTCCAAGTAATTTAGCGATCACGTGAATGAACAAAATTTATATATTGTTAGGAAGCCAAACTATTATTTACCAACAGTACCCTGTTCTGTGGAAGTTGGCCAGCTCGGAGAATTGGCGCTGAGTAGTAATAGTACTAGAACGTGTTCACACAAGCAGAATAGCAAAATGCTCTTATTCAAAACGCTGGTCATTCGTGGGCATTTCTTCAGATGGAAATTTTATAAAGCTTCAGAAATTATATTGGACTATTTTGCCGCTTTAAATAACTGCCATGTTATTTAATGGACCCTATTCCACCGATAAAAATTGTAAACAGAATTTCGATGGCTCGAAATCTAGTGCACCTTCAAGGATGACTGCAAATCCTTGGGGTTCTGAATCTGAGTAGGTTCGCGTTTTGCTGCTATCCGAGGAGTGCTGGGACCTTAGAAGTTAATGTACATCCTGTCGCGATCGAGCATACCTTTGACATTCACAGCGTAGGAACATTTTCTTTACGCAGTAGAAATCCCAATCACTTGAATCAAATCTAAAATTGTCTCTAGCTTTGATGCTGCACAAGTTCAACTCATTTGACGTACGGATCCTGAAAGACGCTCACCCCGGCGAGCTAGAAAGCCTCGTCACTCTAATCTAATCTTGAACACTCTTACCCTTATTTCTAATCTTATTTTGTTATAGGATTCCAGGATAGAACAAAAGGATTAAACACTTTATTATGGATAGTGACAGGTGTAAATATAATGTGTACCAAGTTTAGGTGTAAACGTAATGTGTACCAAGTTTAGGTGTAAACGTAATGTGTACCAAGTTTAGGTGTAAACGTAATGTGTACCAAGTTTACGTCAGCGTGCGGTGTTCTGATGAACACGTGGCTTCTTAAATAGGCATAATATTAACGCATAAGAAAGGGTAGTAAATAAGATTATCTTTACATCCCACCAATCAAAGAATGTTGTTGAAGGATACTCTATTCTCCTTTGTAAGCTTTGCGCAGAGGCAGTATCGTAACCAATGAGTGACCAGTGAGTAAGAAAACACCATCGCATACTGTTCTTCGCGTCTAAGCTCCAAAGTTTACAAGTTTCCAGGGTATAGAA
>SDVV010009565.1:0-16646 GCA_016164225.1 Gammarus roeselii | reverse complement strand
TATATATGTCAAAATCTATTTTCAATAAAAATAATATATCTAATAAATCTTTCTTTGCATTATCCTAAATTTAACTCGATTGAACTAGCATTGAAAATGCACTAAGCGCCTCTTGCCCCATGTTGAAAATGTGATAGATATTAAGCTAATTGAAGTTAAACACAGCACCCTAAGCTATCGTAGGTAAATATATCTTCTTAGGTGAAGTGTAGCCAAACCGTAAATGGTCCAGGACCCCTCCATTCAGTAAATCGTCTTCTAAATGTTAAAGTATACATTTGCAGGGATCAATAACGAGAATTCCATAAAGATGCATAATGGACTTGCACTTCGTAAACATACATCCCTCCAAAATATCTGACATTTACCTCTGAGATCATGCGAATAACGCTATTTTTTACTACGATACCATTCAAATCTATAACAAATTTCTAGACCTATTCCAGTCACGTACAATACTTCAGACATATCTTGCATCTGATTCATCAGCTAATGAGATCACATGGGTACAGTATTGGGAAAAATAAGTAGAGGTGTAGTCAGATATAAGACATTTTCGTATAAAATGATGAAAGCACGTAAACATGAACATGTTAGAACCTGTAAATGATCATAGCTTATATTCAACATCAAGCATCTCACCGCTGAAAAAACTCCATCAAACATCCTCTGAAAATAAGTCAAATAGAGCACAACTATTTATGCTCTCATAATAAATACCCCATATTTTTCGCATAACTACATCGAATATCCAAACAATTTAGGTTTGAGTAGTAAAAACTTCTATTCAAATGAGTCATTCAATAAAAAACATAGTAATATATCATGCCGTGCGAAATAGTACAATCGTATACAGTATCGAGAAGACCTAATAGCACACATCTTTATAAACCGTACGTAAGCAATGCAAACAATAAGATATCGAAACGGAATCGGAAAGATATCGTAAGGTAACGGAAATTACCCAAGAGGACCCTATATCTCAAGAAAAGATCATAGTGTGACCACACATCAAGAGATAAAATCGCTAATTAGCATTTGCGGTTTGGACACCGCCTGAGTCCGGTCGATCCCTCCCCTCTTCCCCACCCGTCACGGCCAGTCTCTATGTATCGTAAGCAACTCACTTGACCAGGATAGAAAGAAAATAAACATATAACTATAATGTCCGAGAAATACAGCGAGTAAGTCAGACACACTAAAAAATAACATACATCCTAACAAATACATCGAGCGACTCATAAAGAACATGCGTTCCTGGTATCTCTACGTATCATCAGTAACTAACTTGATCAATTCGTCTTAACATATAACTACAATGTCCGAGAAATACAGCGCCTGAGTCAGACACACACTAACAAATAACATACATCCTAATTATCGTCTATCTAATTCCTTCACGAATCATACATAGAGTCACTAATTATAGCTAATCTAATTCCTTCACAAAATCATATATGTACTCACTAATTATCGCGTATCTAATTCCTTCACATAGAAGCATACACGAAGTCACTAATTATCGTCTATCTAATTCCTTCTCTAAAAGCATATATGTAGTCCCTAATTATCGCTTATCTAATTCCTTCACTAAAAGCATATTCGATCGAGTCACAAAAAACCTATGATCTTGGTATCTCTATGAAGCATCAGTTACTAGCTTGATCAATTTGTCTTAAAATATAACTACAATGTCCGAAAAATCCAACGTCTGAGTCAGACACACTAACAAATAACATACATCCTAATTATCATCTATCTAATTCCTTCACAAAAGCATATTTGCAATCACTAATTATCACCCATCTAATTCGTTCACAAAAGCATACATCCTAATTATCGCCAATCTAATTCCTTCACAGGGCGATTTTCGCGCCTATTTTCCAGGGTGATTTTTGCGCCTATTTTCCAGGGCGATTCATGCGCCTATTTTCCAGGGCGATTCTTGCGCCTATTTTCCAGGGTGATTCATGCGCCTATTTTCCAGGGCGATTCTTGTGCGTATTTTCCTGTGCGATTCTTGCGCCTATACCTACTACTAACGTTGCACTTTCTCTCCTTCAGTTCGGGTGCATTTACCCCAAATTGAAAGACAGTAGTTGATGTGAAAAAATGATAAAGCGTGGACAATCAGTAATCTTGATTCGTAATCCAATTATTTTTTTGCGGAGTTCAGGAACAAAAGTGTTCCATTCAACTTGTAGCACAGAATAGTTACGTGGTGTTTGAAGGAAAGATTGGAATCAAACCATACTCTCAGACTCATAACTTTACCTTCAACAGGAATGTCAGATTTGCCTATCCTGATAGATAAGTTTATTGGAACTGCTTTCCTTTTCGAGTTCGAGCCGAACAATATGTACTTTGTTTTTTCAGAGTTGAGCTTGAGTCCATTTTTATCATACCAAGATTTCAGATTAGCTACGGTTGTCTCAGCGTCGTCATTCAGCGCTTTCAGATCTGACGGTTTTCGTGAAAGCAATATTTGAACATCATCGGCGTACATCACCATTTGCGCTAGATTTTTTGGTATTTTACAGTCGATGACATTTACAAAAACTAGGAACAACAAAGGGCCAAGTATCGAACCTTGAGGGACTCCAAAAGCAACTGTGGCAGAATTTGACATAGTTGCGTTAACGAGTTTAACTGATTGTTGCCGATTCATCAGATAACTTTCGAACCAAGTAGGGTCTATTCCGATGTTGCGGATCTTTGCCAAAAAGAATTGTATGGCTTACACTGTCGAATGCTTCTGATGAGTCTAGCAATACCAGCAGAGATATCTGCGTCTCATCAAAGTTTTTGTACAGATCGTCAGTGATGCTCATAAGTGCATCTTCTGTTGACAATTTTCGCCGATAAGCATACTGGCAGTCATTGAACAGCTTGTTTGATTCGAGGAAATCAATCAATTGGATAGATATTACCTTTTCTCGAATCTTAGGGAGGACAAGCAGAAGGAAGACTGATTGGTCTAAAGTTGGATGGTTCATTCATGTCCCCAGATTTATGAATTGCTTTTTTGATTGCATGCTTCCAGATCTCTGGAAAAGTTTCACTTGCTATGGAGGTGTTAATAACTGTGCTACATAAGGCTATATAAGGCCCAAGTAACTATAAGGCTGTCTTACAGATATTTTAGGGCTAAACCATCTTTTGCTGTAGAATTTGTGTTCCTCAAGGTAAATACAGCTCGTTTTACTCCGTGTTGCGATATTTGATTTGGTTTCCATTTGACGTTTGCTTCTTGGTCGCTGTCTCCATCGAAAGCTTTTGGACTCCATGTATCTGTTGCGTCGCTCTGTAATCCTTGATAAGCTTCCTGGGTTATCTCATCAGAAACCTGTATCCCAACTCTAGCGAAGTAGTTGTTAAACTTTTCTGAAGCTGCTTGAGTATTCAGATGAGTAGGCGAGGTGATTTTTTTTTGTAGGGAACAATCCTTTTCAGTACATTCCACGTTTATTTTTGATTGTATTTGCACTGTACTAGTTCCTCATGATGGTATTTAATTTTTGCCCTCATGACTTCTCATTTGACTCTTCTATTTTGAATTCGAAATTGATCTAACCATGTGATGCTTCGTTTTGCTCTGCGTTGAGAAATTTCAATGGTTGCATTGCCGTTGAAAGTTGGTGAAAATTTATAGCAACAAGCACAAAATAAGTACACCCTTCGTACCGAAAGCTGAGTACTCCATGAATATTGCATATGGTTAAATCAATTTGTGTCTTCAATCGATTAATTGTGAAGAATGCTACAACGACGAAATCACCATATTATTCGAGGACTGGGAATCATTCACCGGTTGGAAATATTTCTCAGTGTTAAGTTTAATAAAAGTAATTTGATACAGTACGTCAGCACCGTCATACATATAGAGACAATCGCAGCAGCGGATATTTTTTTTTAATTGCAGAGATACAATGTGACCAATTTCTTTACCTTTGCTATTTATGAATTAGACTTGTTTCAAGCAAGGAAGGCTGAGATAAACGGTATCATAAATTATTCTGCAATGACGAATATTTCATTAATCACTTCCATTGTAGTCCATCAAGTCATCAGAACAATTCGAATGTATGATTATACGTACTTCTGTCCATTTTCAGGTGGTCATAGAGGATTCATGCAGTGAGGGTGCAGTTGGTGGTGGTGGTTTTGGTGAGTGTGGAGGATACGGAAGCTGAGGATTTGCAGGCGGTAGATTTGGTGACCACGAAGGTGGCGCCTGAGGTTCCAGCAGCAGTGGATTCGGACGCAAGGGTAGATTTGGAGTCGGTGGATTTGGTGGTAATGAATTTGATGGCGCTCACCTAGCTGGCTTTGATGATGATGGTAAGACTGCGTGGAGGAAATTTCATAATAATTCAATCAGTTTATACAATAATTACGTGAATTGAACAATCCGTGATCAACATTCAAATAAATTAAATGTACACAATCTCCTACCCGTCTCCTTCTAGGTTACGGCAAGTAGAGGTAACGCATTCACAACGACAACTATAGCAATCAGTGTATAACAAGCACTGTCCTTCATATGACCATTCTATAACTAATTTGGAAACGAATCACCATTGTCGCGATAAAAAAAAAATCAAAGTAATTTCAATTTTGACTGGGTTGTCAATTCTCTAAATATGACAGAATTCTTCGAAAAAGTACATGACATGGTAAAAGGAAAAGTGAACTAATTTTCACACCTATCTTGTAAACAATTCATATTTGCTTAAAAGCATTTGTATGACCACTGTTATTTTGTTTCTCCGAGTCTGTTTAAGAACCAGAATTTCATAGTCAAGCATCGCTTCTGAATAGTGCAGAGGTTGAGAACAAGCTCTGGTGCTCAATATAATGCGTTGGAGGGCTGGCCCTTCATAATAGTCATGTTTGGAATCACTAGTATTGATAATAAATGACGTAAATGTTGGATCAGTCACTGAAAATTTTGAAACTCACTTATTGATGATAAGTTTTTGAAGGGACGGAATCAATACGCGTTAATTAACATCTGTAATCATTACCACTAACCTCATCAAACAAAGTAGTGTAGTACGGTGTCCCATTAAAATCAATTGCAAGCTTCACATAGGGCCGGGTCAGTTGGTGTGTCGCCAGTAACTTTTCTTAGTTCGCCAAATGACCGAACACGCTGCCATGATGCGCAGTAATACTCAAGTAGCTAGGGACAATCTTGCTTAATCCGTTGTGAACAATTTATCCCCCCGCGCCTCTCAAAAAATATATATATTGTTGTGCAAATGGGATTATGGTTCATGCCTGTCCAGTGATGGGTGTGGTTGGGAACATCTGTGAGGAAGGGTAGGCAATGCTCCGTTTTGACAACTCAACCAGCCTCTCCCTGCTTACTTTCTTACCTGCCCGAGAATGACCCGTCTCATCTACTCTCTGGGCTGTCTATCTTGGTATCATAATCCTGGTAAAATTTCCTCAATTGGAGATGAAATCATTGGATATGAAATCAATCGTACCATGGTATGAAATATTTATTGTAGTTCAGTAGTCAAGGTTAATAGGGAATTGATATCGATAAACCATGCGTGGGCCTCAATGAAATGAAGAAGAATGTACATCTTGCCGCTAAATGGTTGTGCCTTGTCGCATAGGGCGCTTGGTTTCGCATTCAGAGGAACCGAGGAACCTTAGAAAGATGTCGTTTGCGGTACCCAGTCTTCTTTCGCTCCGCGAAGGGTTCTTCCTTCGATAAGGAGGAAACTCAAACCACTCGCATGGATACTACCAGAACTTTTTGTAACTATTCAGTGACTCGATAGATTTAGACATGTTGTTCGACTATGTGGTATAGACTAACTGCCGATTAATGTAAAATTATGCAGTGGTAAGTAATGGTCGCCAACGCCCTTACAATTTGATAAAAAAAGATTTCGTGAGAAGTTAAGAGATTGGCCGTCCTCACGCAATAAGACGTGAGTTTTCTTACTCGAATTTAGTGATGGTTATGAAGTGTTATCCTATAAGAAAATCATTGCATAGGATATTAACAGATAATTTAGTTTTATTTAGAAAATTACAACTCTTGTTGACTTTAAAGAAAATGTTTATTGCATCCATAGCATGCAACCAGGAATAGATGAATCGTCTCTTCAAGGGCTCTCCTGTTCCAGTTCGGCGCTGGCTTCCAGTCTGCTAGGGTTTATTCGTGACGTGTAATTGAATGGAAAGATAGACTTCTTCTCAAATTTTCAGTCATATTTACTATTAGTTGGAAATTGGTTGATTCCTAGGGAACCGAATCTCGACAATGAAAAGAAATATCAGTGTTAGGATAAACATATTTAAAGAACATCAAAAGACGTTTCGGAATGAAAAGGTTCCATCTTCTATGTGTGTGATCAACGACAATCATGAATTCAACTCAAAACCAGAAATTATCTATAGGTATCATTTCATCCCTGAACTTTTATGCAGCTTAGAGGTAATTTCATTCTCTCCATTGATCACTGTGTCTTGTCTAGGTTCCAAAGTTTTAATGCACTGAAGATGTAATTTTTAGACTCCTAAACGTCTGCAGATTTTTAGTATATATATTTTTTCTAACACTGGTAATTCTTTTCATCATATTCACAATTAGCTACCGCTTGTTGTATGGAATCATATGCCAAATATTAGTTATGTTATTGCAGTGTGTCCGGGAAGTAAGATTTTTTATTTCAGAATCCATAATAGTTGACCATAAATTGTCGTTCAGTTATACAAGTGAGCAAGATAAGATACGAGCAATAATAAGGCTTTGATGATGCTTACCGAGGAGCATTACAAGTTCAACGTTGAAGTGTGTGGAATATATCTTGGTTATATAACTGTAAATCATAAACCTGTGATCAAATACAGCATAAAAGGCAGATAAATCCCATATGTAACATTTCGCTAAAGTTGTTTTGGGACTTCAATTAAGAAATATGGCATTGCCAGAACTTTGTATCGCATAACTTCAGCGAAATGTGATAACCCGACTTACCGATCGTCGTAGCCAGCGCACGGTCCCTTTTATTACCTGTTTTGGGCGAATGGATGATGTGATTGCTCGTGATTGAATGAACTGCCATCAGTGTTGTCGAAATAAAACGTTTGCATCTAGAAGGATTTGAACCCGGATCACTGAGGTTCGAAGTTGTAGGAAGACGCCTCTCGGTTATGCTACTCCATCGTCAAGTAGCTCTCAACCTAGTTAGCCACGGAGTAGGCTGTATATTACACTGCCCATTGCCAGTAGGTCTTCAGGGATAAGAAAATTGCATATTTATTATGTGATATTGTATTTTGTATCCAAATCATTTTCGTTCAATAGCGTACCAGACCAACATTAATGCACTGGTGAATTAAACATTCGGAAACGATGAATCACATTCGGAAACACTAAATTGGAGAACAAAAAAACGAAACAATTGACCTGATTGTCTAGTAGTTGTTACCTGAATTCAGTTGATGGAAAGGGATGAGTGGGAGAAGGGTTGGGGTGTAAAAACAGAGTCTCCCTCACTCGCAATCTCACTCAGATGTTGCTGATCACACCGATGCCATGACTGACCATAAACCTTATATACATTTAAACAACTACACTTCTCTTTGTGGGGGGCATGGAGGGGTATATTTCCCCCACTCGCAACTTAGAAGAGTACATTTTGTCGCTTATTGTAGTCATGGGACGGGACGCGTTCGTGCTTCCAACGCTGCTCCTCGTGACGCAGCAAGGAGCAGCGTCACGAGGAGCTCAATTACAGTTGTTGAGATTGAATTATCTCCTGTGTTGGTGATGACGATGTAGAGTTGGCTCTCTAGCCTGCATCTCGCATGATGCGGTGGTGTCAGGTCAACTATCAAAGGGTTCTCTCGCTCACACTTTCATTAGATAGCATCGAGGTAACAGTTGACTGACTGTCCCTCCACAAGTTTTGAGTTCAGGTTTCTGAAATGACCATCCCTTCCTTCATCAAGCTCGACGACCCCAACCAGGCTCCAAAAACAGCTTATGGCTCTTGCAAATTTGAACTATGTCACCCAACTTGGCTGTGATGATTTCTCTGGCATATACGGCATTAGGCAGAAAAATGGTTAGATTCTCTTTTTGGAACCTTTATTTTCAAACGGTGTTTACTCACGTTGCCTGACGTCGTGGTAGAAGCGCTGCTGTGAACAACACGCGTCATGCGTCGCCACATGTAACAACACGGGTCATACGTCACCACATGTATGCTATCCAAGCAATACAGGAGCATCAGCTGAGATGGCGTTAGTTTTTGTTAGTGATTGACTCAGCCGGAGATCGATGTCAGCAAATGGTCATTGAGCTCCGCTCCGATCTCACAAAGTACGGAGGGCAGCTCGTCTTCTTTTGACATGGCTGTTTGTAACATTTTCTTTAGGCACAACTAGGCCATTCTCACCATCCTCTCGAATAAGCTTTAGATCCATGGGGTTCGACTGGGATTTAAATGCCACTCTCATTTAGCATGATTCAGAGTACTCCGA
This sequence comes from Gammarus roeselii, assembly GCA_016164225.1. NCBI lineage: Eukaryota > Metazoa > Arthropoda > Malacostraca > Amphipoda > Gammaridae > Gammarus > Gammarus roeselii. The sequence continues at coordinate 8,132 of SDVV010009565.1, read as the reverse complement.
ACACAATGTTGTTCTTCCCAAAATTGAGCATCCAAGCAAAAATAACAAAGTTTGATCCGTTGTTAAGGAAAGGAGCGGATAGAAGCGGCATTTAAAGATAGGAGCGGCATGAGAAGAACATTTGCAGTTTTTTTTCAGGGAGGCTACCACGACAAATCCTTGGCCACTTCCAAGTGAACTGTACATGTGAATGCAAGTGTGTAGTGTTAGGTGTCGTTTCTCAATTCGAGTCTTTTCCTTCAAACAATGATGGCCGGCATAATATACACTTATAATCGAAAAAAGAACTTGACGGACTTGCCATTTAACTCGGTTTAGGTGGTGCTCCATTCAAGTGTGTTTATTGCTTCCGAGTAAATTCCATGCCGACCATAATAACACCCTGTTTGCTCTGTCTAGCCCTCGATTTTCATCACCTTTGCCATGAGCTGGCCAAAACGTATTTGATTCTTAGGTGGTGCTTGTTATGTGACATTCTTCAACGATCAGATTTTAGCAGAACTGAATACATGAATGCATCTTCAAACTCAGCTCCCGTGATTTCACTTATCACAACTAATTATGCGTTTCTTTACATCAGATTGGGCTGTTCCATCAATGGAGTAGTGCCCCTGAAACTGGGTTTGCACATGAATTTTATCTCATCTGTAAAGTCCTCTTGTGGTTGTCTATACTATCTACTTCAGGGTATGATTTTTTTCCTGTTTGTACCTTTAGTTCATTACTCACTTTTTGTCTTTCCTGCTACCTCACCAAATTATTTGCCTGTTGATTTACCTAAGCATTTTTTATTAGGCACTCGATGAATCTTTTCGCTCACCCAAAGTGGTTGAATTACATCCTGAAAGTGTTGCTTTTATTGCTCTAGTTATCGCGGGAACATGGTGCCAATTGACGTTGGGGAGCATTTTCTTGATAATTAGCTTCGGTTCTGCAAGAAAGCCTCTAATGCGCCAGCAGTATGAATATATACCAAGGCTACTTGACTGTCTGATCACATGTGTACGGCTTTACCTTCGATTCAAAATCCATAGGCCTCGCAGAAATAGCTGGTAAGCCTATTTCCAGGTAGTGCTGCAGTCAACTCCAACCTAGGTACAGCCTCACAGGTAGCGTTTTCTCAGGTGCAACCGGTCTCTTTGCCATTTTACATTAAAGTTATAACTTCACTAACCCCATGCACAAGTGTTCCATGTGCTACCGAAGAAACACCAACAGATGTGTGTAGGGTCATTCATTCAATTCGCTATCTCTGAGTTGCGTTTGATGGCTATGTCGCCCATCTTCTCGAACTCTTTTTAATTTTTCTCTTTTTATTACAACAGGAAGATCATCTTCCCAGCTTTCCTTTGATTGACAAATTTACTTCAATTTGAAGTTAGCTTTGATGGGATAGGGGTCGCCACCATAAGTGTATCAATTCGAGCGGCTAACCCCGCAGGATGGTTCCCATTGTCGGTTAACCTGTTTCTAACTCTTTGGGAGACACAGTCAATGTGCCATAGACGGTGACTGTGACTTAGTCGCAAGACTAGGTCAATCGGTCTTGCATCTGATTCACATTCCTTCTGTGTCCACTAATTGGGCTCTGTGTGATAGAAGCACAGCTCCCAAGGTTGAGAACAACATGTTGACCTTTAGATGCCAACATTTCATTTGTGCTGCTTCCCATTGTTCTGGGTCTAATATTGTGTATCAGTCTACCCTTTTAATGCTCTACGAAAGTACTTCAAGCTCCTGGCATATGTGTGATCTTTGTGTCTGCTGCAACCCTCCTGAGTGCGCGGAGGCAATCTCCGCATGAGAAAGTGGAGTAGGATAACTCTTTGTCGTTTTTGCCCGATAAGTCACATGCAGAGTGTTTTCAGTGATTGATCCATCTCGTTCAAGCATCTCTTGAATTTGCATTTGTGCTTCCACCACACTAAGTATTTGCTTTTCAGCAAATTCCAGATTGATAGTGAGAGCATCTAAATTCTCGTGAGTATAGAAGGGTCCGCATAACAACTTAGCTCCAACTTTGGAATAAGTGGAGTGATAAAAAAATCTCGTTTCCTTGCTGCGTAATTGGTGTCTTACCCCTCTTCTGCGATAGTTGCCGGCATCTTGCAGCGTCTCTACTATAACCAACAAGAATATCAATATCCAGCCTATGTCTGCTTTACAGCAGTGGAGACCATGAAGTCTACTAAACTTAGCCTTGTTAATTTGAATTTTATACTTCATTATTTTGGAAAGTTATTTTCTATAAGTATTAGTATCCTCAGAGTATCAAAACCAGAAGAACCACTTCATAGAAGTGTCAAGGGTTGAAACCAGTTTTCTTTTTATCAATTCCGATAACTTTGGACGCCAGCACTTTAACAATGCCACAGGATAATTCCCAGGAACGATAAATATGTCTACTGTTGTTGAAATAGTTAACACTGATAATCAATACAACACTCAATTAACGTATTGCATGGAATAACCTCGAGTAGAAAAATATATCAGCAATTGATGTAAAATTCCCTAACTATCTGATAGATATCATGTATCATTTACAGTGAGGTTCTCTCTATAACCTTGAACTGAGATATAGTTCATAAGCCAAATCACAAAATGTTTCAGAAACCCAGGACAAGATAAAGTGAACACATCGTACAAAATACCAACTGGTTAATTCCATAGTATGGTGAGGAATTTTCACCATTATATGCGACCTGGATGGGAAGCCTTTATTTTTTGAGGAACATTTTCAATAACCTGGAATACGAACGGGACTTGCACTACAAGTGCATCAAATAGTGGAAAGAAAGTCTATAATTGAATCGTATCCAAACTCAAGAAATTAATTCAATTATATAAGCCTGACCATTCTCAATTTGTGCCTTGTGTTAACGAAGCACCAGCGCCTTCAAACTGGTCTTGAACTCACTACTTTACTAACAATTTTCAATTTAGCGATCTGTTTAATATGTTGTACTCAAGAAATATATGGATGGGCTGTTTAACCGTTTCCTCACATTTATAAGTACATACAGATATTAAAATATTGTTTGATTGTAAGGTGCTACTAAATATAAGCCAACAAATTTCATACTTTCTCACATATATTCCGTAACACATTAAATTACTGAACCCCTTTTTCCATCACGATGCCGTCAAATAACTCGATAAACCTCTCAAGCATCATTCTTACAGTCACATGCGTTTTAGCCTCCCGTGTTTATCATTTCTGATTCATATAGAGTCTCTGACCATTGAATACGTCTCATACCCTTGTTTGTTTACCTTTCTGACACTTCCCTCTGGTCGACATGCTATCCTCAGACCCGAACATAGGTATGCGTATATTAGGCAGTATAGATGTAGGAGAGGCAGAACATTTGCCAGCAAACTGGCGAATGTGTCTATGACAAATAAAGGTTTATCCGAACTGTGTGTTTGTGTGTCTCAGACCGGCTGCAGGAGAGACACCATTCGCATTTCCTACTGAATCATGAATGGGATAAATCATAAAAGGGATTCTTGAATCATTTTTCCTAACTGAAGTGGTCATCGTGCAAATGTTCATTAATCACTAATAATGCTTATAAGTGATTTGAGCTCGACAACATCATCACGTTGCACCAAATGCTGTGAATGTCGATTAAGCATTGAGAAAGTTGTGCTTGTGAAAGTTGTAATAATATGCCAATTAGTGCAAATATATAAAAGCACCACTTAGTTTTACTATGCAGCAAATTTAAAATGTGTATATACAAAAAAAGTTGTTTTGGCACAGTACTAAAGTACTATTATAAGAATTGACGCCAGGCCAATTTAAATAAATCTATATTATCCAATAAGTTCCTGCTTCAAGATGAACCGTCATTTAGGAGAGCGTGAGCTTTAAAGTTTCAGCGAACAGCTGGTGCATGCTCTGATTGACGTAATTTTTTGCTGGATCATGAATACAAAAGATTATTTTCTCTCCAGGAACTGCTTTTAAATAACCAATTTAAACCAATTGTTCTTTAAACTTACCTAGATAGCTCTTTTGCCGTCACATGTTCCGGAGAGAGTCGTTTTCTCATGTTCAGCATGGAAAGTCAGATGCCTTCCTCGGTGGCCGAGTATGTAGCGTGTCGGGCTCTCCTCACAACAGACGTCCATTGGGAGCTGGAGGTTGTAGGTTCGCGCCTACCTGACCCCGAGTGAGACATTCTGGCCGGTCTCTTGCATGGTTAAAGGCCAGCTCATAAACACCGTAGGTAAAATAATGCAATCACTGCAACCCGCTGTGTTAGCGAAAATTATTTAAAAAACGTTCCTACACTGCTCCAATTCTCTGGTACTAGTTCTTAGCTTGTCATTATACTTATTTTAGATTTACTCTAAATAAATTTACTGTTACACGTGAATAACAAACCATTTGTGTATGAATAATTTTTGTTTTATTTTATTATTATTAATTATCTCGTGCAGGCTAGGTGACCTCATCACGAATTCGGTACAAACCAAACCTCATTACTCGTCCTATCCCCGCGTAGGCTTCGTATGATCCAACAGTATGGGTGCTTACAAGTACTTACAAGTGTTTACAAGTCTAAGATCATAACAAAAGGACTTATGGCCCAAACTAGGTTTCCTTTCGATGGTAAGAAGATTATTTCTGAAGAAGAACGTCTACGAGAGCATCATGTGTCTGTGAATTTGCTGTTAAAAAAATCTAGATAGGGAAATGTTGTTGAAAGAAACAGCATTTAACGATGGTACTATAGTTACCTTTTTCTGTAGCAGTTAACAATCAGCTCATTTGCGCCCAGTTGCCAAATTCTGGAAATGTCAATTATTTTTATTGTAAACAAATAATTTGTCGCCCTCTCGATGAACTTTTTTTGGCCAGGCTCGGCCTAAGCAAATTTATAATCTTTAAAATAAATTCAGGAGGAGATGGTTATTAGCACGTATTATGAGCACCTTTGGAACTAGTTCCTCTATGTCAAGGCTTGTATTTCAAATTGAACGGAGCCCTACCACTTCGGATAAATTAACCGGTCTGTACGATTGTCGCAAGCCAAGATATGACTTCGAAACAACAAATAATTCTGCAGGCTGATACCTTCGACCATGAATATACTATCTTTTTCTTGCCGAAGGCAGTCCATCCCTTTCGGAATTTCTTCTCATTCGGGCCAATGGCCTTTGTGCAGTTGTATGACGAACGAACACAAACAGACCAACAAACGTGATGACATTAACATGTTGAAATGTAGATGGGGTTCCTTGCTAAACAACGTTTTGTGACTTGATATGTATATCATCTACATGACTTTAGCTGGGAGGTCTGCTTGCAGGTTTCCCCTCAGGTACCCGAATGTCAACTCTCTTTCCGCAACGTAGCATCTATCTGTCGCATTATTTGAACTGCAATTACATTGTTGCCTGTTCTCATGCCATGACTCGGTCCTGCATCGCCACTTCTCGATGCAGACCAGCCGTCACCACAAGAAAATCCACACTGGGTGCAGATCCTTTATTCATTTATATGTATACTCACGGTACTTGAAGCAGCTTTCTAGTCACAATCTTCCACACATATCTTGTGGTCGGTTTTCTTCAAGTTGTGTAGGGGTATTTTTCTTCCCTCAGCATTTAACACGTTACTGATATTTTGGAATACACTAAACTCACCATGATACATTCATAGAATGGTATATGATCTTACTTGTTTTTTTGGCGCTATGTTGAAACGGGATGAATTTAGCGTCGGTACATCGTCATGTGGTACTAGACCTAGATACTGCTATCTTTCTACGTCACCCTACGCACAGTTTGTACTGACTGGGCCCCAGGCTTGTCTCACGAGAACGGCCGACCGCACTTTCAACCCGAGCAGCTCCTAGCGACAAGCCCACACACACACACTTCTACATCAGGATATCAAACCAGAGAGAACGGCTTACTTCATCAAGAAAACAAACTATCCACGTGAGCATGTTAACCACAATTAACCCATAATAGCTTACAGACCATGTTATGTATTTACATGCTATGATAACCTTATAACGATGTACTCCCAAAGAATACATTTGTTTGTATGCTCTATAACGACAGAGAACACAACTAGGGTAGCAGATGTGTGTAGTTTTCCACTTGCTGATCAAGGAGAAGAGGGGAGAAGGAGTTATGAGGCCGCCTAACCAACATTCCAATACTCCAAGCCCTCAATCGTCCTGCTATATTAGTTGGTCCAAAAACATATACACTAAATTCTTCACCTGGCAAGGCATGTGAGGGTCTATTCCCTACACTCCCGTTGGAGAGAAAAGTGTATGTCACCTATTGCAGCTGCATGACGATTCGCTTTTTTGCTACTTGAGCCGCTGCTCGTTTGGGTCTAGCAGCGCCTGGCTCGCGCCCAGCTGTTATATTTGAGCTGTCTCCTTTGTTGGGGATGGCTCAACCATCTTTGTTTCTAGGGGGCGCTTGGTTTGGTTCAGACAACTCGCGAGACGTCTCCGGGAGCTCTCTCGCTTGTACCTCCAATGAGTAGAGCAGAACTACCGGCCGACTGATTGTCTCACTGCGTGTTTTTAATTTCACGCTTATTACATGATCATCTTTTCCTTTGTGAAGCTCGATAACCCGGTCCAGGCTCCATAACAGCCTGGGATCTTCGTCGTGGATCTGGACTATGCCACCCACTAAGGGGGCAAAGATTTTCCTGGCATCCACGGCGTTATGCTGTAGAATGGTCAGATAATCTTTCTGAACCTTGTTTGTAAACGGTACAGGACCCTTTGGACGTTTTTCTGGCCGCGTGATAGAAGTTCTGCTGTGAATATGGTGGAATCAAAGTCTTCCTTTGGATCAGGCGTTGTGACAGGTATGGTGTCCATACGATGTACGAGCATCAGCTGGGATGGTGTCAGTGGTTGATAGTCATCAGCCTAGTCCGACATAGATGTTGGAGGACGGTCGTTGAGCTCCGCTTATATCTCACAAAGTACGGTGTGCAGTTCGTCTCCTGTCATCATAGCTCTCTGTATCATTTTTTGAAGACACAGCTTGACCATCTTCCCTATCCTCTCAAAGAAGCCTCCAAACCAATGGGCTCGACTGGGGTTGAAAAGCCACTTGCATTTATTTTGATTCAGGGTACACCGTACACAGTGGTATTCCTCCCAAGGTTGTAGGATCTTGGCGGAACTCACAAAGTTTGATCTGTTATCACTTATCAAAATTTGGGCATAGATACGACGAGCGGAGAATCGTTGAAGGGTTCTTAGGAATGCCTCTGCTGACAGGTCCTTGGCTACCTCCAGGTAAACCGCCTGTGTTGATGCACATGAATACAGGGCAATGTACCGTTTGTCAACTTGAGTCCCTTCCTTGACATAAAGGGAACCGGCCTAATCTACGCCAGTTACTGCGAAAGGACGTGACTGACTTACTCTATAACCCGCCAGAAAGGTGGGGGGAAGGTGGTGGTCCACAGAAATGCGTCCTACGTTCCCGTCTACATTGCATGCACTTCCTTATTGCACCCTTGACTCTCTGTCTTACCCTTGGTATCCACCACCTTTGACGTAGGCTGGTCACAACGTGATTTATTCCCATTTGGTGCCTTGTTTTGTGATTCTCCTCGATGATAACATCGGTAATTCGATGCTTGGCAGGTAGTAAGACTGGATATTTTACATATTCCTCCACCTCAGCTTTGGCGAGTCTACTTACCACAACTAATTTGTCACCTCGGAGCGTTAGGTGGAGTTGCAACATCAATGGAGTGGAGCCCTGAAATTGGGATTGCGAATGGATTTTATTTCATTAGCAAATACATCTTGTTCAAATGCTTTGACTACCCAGTTCTCAGCCCATCCCAATTTTCGGAGACTCCGACTCATTAGCTGTCTCTAACCATTGTTTACCAACTTGCCATGTTTTCTTACCTTCTGACTTACCATTTGAATTACCATTTAACTTACCATTTGAGTAACCGTTTATCTTACCCTTTAACTTAGCATTTGAATTACCATTTGCCCTGTGCCCTTTAGGCACTCCATGAATTTCTTTACCCACCCCAGAGTGTTGATCAACTTCTTAATAGTTAAACATTTGTTTTCAACTGCAAGTAGAAAAGGCTCTAGGGATCTCTTCAGCTT
>SDVV010009564.1:0-16647 GCA_016164225.1 Gammarus roeselii | reverse complement strand
ACTAATAAACATACACATATACACACAAGCAAACCTGCAGACAAATGTATGTATATATATACACACACACATATGTTGAGTTAAGAGTTTGAGTTTTGCTCTGCTCCAAAAGGTGGAACAGCGCGTGAACGGCTGCGCCGCGGTTGAAATGGAATGGAATTTATTAAAATTGAAGGATTTGCACCTCATTTTGAACAGAACTAAGTTCCGTGGGGATCTGCTTCAGGCATCTTTGCCTGTCCTGACGATACAAGGCCCGCACATGAAATGACGTGGAACAGAAGAAACACATCAGATCACGCATAAGGGTACTAGTCTCTGTTGATAGCAAGACTGAGGAAATGTTGGGCACAATCATGACTCGGAGTCAGAAAACTTTAGCTCTAACGAATATGAGTCAGAAAATTTAATTTGTAATGATTTTTTTACCATGATAGATGTGTACCGCACGGTGGAAGATCTGCACGCAATACTTCCGTAATATGACGATTAGGAAAATGTATAATGTATTTTATATCACTATAACGCAAGAAAATGTACTATTGTGAATATAACTCTCAAGGCGGGTTTCTCACACTAAGGCAATGGGAATGACCCTTCATTCCGTGATGGTATACCCCTCAATGGAATGACCCTTCATTCCGTGATGGTATACCCCTCAATGGGAATGACCCTTCATTCCGTGATGTTATACCCCTCAATGGGAATGACCCTTCATTCCGTGATGGTATACCCCTCAATGGGAATGACCCTTCATTCCGTAATGGTATACCCCTCAATGGGAATGACCCTTCATTCCGTAATGGTGTACCCCTCAATGGGAATGACCCTTCATTCCGTGATGGTATACCCCTCAATGGGAATGACCCTTCATTCTGTAATGGTATACCCCTCAATGGGAATGACCCTTCATTCCATGATGGTATACCCCTCAATGGGAATAACCCTTCATTCCGTAATGGTATTCCCCTCCAGGGGAATGACCCTTCATTCCGTGATGGTATGACCCTTCATTCCGTGATGGTTTACCCCTCAATGGGAATGACCCTTCATTTCGTGATGGTATACCCCTCAATGGGAGTGACCCTTCATTCCGAAATGGAATACCCCTCAATGGGAATGACCCTTCATTCCGTGATGGTATACCCCTCAATGGGAATGACCCTTCATTCCGTAGTGGTATACCCCTCAATAGGAATGACCCTTCATTCCGTAATGGTATTCCCCTCAAAGGAAATGACCCTTCATTCCGTGATGGTATACCCCTCAATGGGAATGACCCTTCATTCCGTGATGGTATACCCCTCAATGGGAATAACCCTTCATTCCGTAATGGTTTACCCCTCCATGGGAATGCCCCCTTCATTCCGTAATGGTTTACCCCTCCATGCGATTGCGTGCAGTGCTGGTGGACAAAACACTGCTATTCCATTGCAAACAATTTTTTGATTGTTGTTTTTTCTTGTGCAAAAATATTATATTTGGCTGTTCAGTTTTCATGTATATTACTGTTTGCTGCAGAAATCGAGGCGTGTGGTGGGTAAAAATATATTCTACAACCTTTCACTATAGCTTAGGAGAAATTTAGTTCAGTGACAAACAATGTAATTGTTTGTCCAACACCCCCAAACAATTATTTACTGTTCGCACGGCACAACGTTGAAAAAATCTTGTGGTCTGTTACCCAAATCGATTGATGGAAACATTTTTGTTTCCAACCCATAATTTTTATGCGCAGACAGCCAACGAAATTTAGTATTTTCCTGCTTGAAATTGTGACTCCTGTACCCTCTTAGGTAACTTGTTAATTTTATTGATAATATGTAAATCCAGCTGTCTGTATCTATGCTCTTATTACCTTTGCCTCGATGCCCTCGAACACTCAGTAATCGAGCTGTCAGTAGCTATGCTCTTATTACCTTTGCCTCGATGCCCTCGAACACTCAGTAATCGAGCTGTCAGTAGCTATGCTCTTATTACCTTTGCCTCGATGCCCTCGAACACTCAGTAATCGAGCTGTCAGTAGCTATGCTCTTATTACCTTTGCCTCGATGCCCTCGAACACTCAGTAATCGAGCTGTCAGTAGCTATGCTCTTATTACCTTTGCCTCGATGCCCTCGAACACTCAGTAATCGAGCTGTCAGTAGCTATGCTCTTATTACCTTTGCCTCGATGCCCTCGAACACTCAGTAATCGAGCTGTCAGTAGCTATGCTCTTATTACCTTTGCCTCGATGCCCTCGAACACTCAGTAATCGAGCTGTCAGTAGCTATGCTCTTATTACCTTTGCCTCGATGCCCTCGAACACTCAGTAATCGAGCTGTCAGTAGCTATGCTCTTATTACCTTTACCTTGATGCCCTTGAACACTCAGTAATCGAGCTGTCTGAGCTATGCTCTTATTACCTTTGCCTCGATGCCCTCGAACACTCAGTAATCGAGCTGTCAGTAGCTATGCTCTTATTACCTTTGCCTCGATGTCCTCGAACACTCAGTAATCGGGCTGTCTGTAGCTATGCTCTTATTACCTTTGCCTCGATGCCCTCGAACACTCAGTAATCGAGCTGTCAGTAGCCACGCTCTTATTACCTTTGCCTCGATGCCCTCGAACACTCAGTAATCGAGCTGTCTGTAGCTATGCTCTTATTACCTTTGCCTCGATGCCCTCGAACACTCAGTAAACGATCTGTCGGTAGCTATGCTCTTATTACCTTTGCCTCGTTGCCCTCGAACACTCAGTAATCGAGCTGTCGGTAGCTATGCTCTTATTAACTTTGCCTCGTTGCCCTCGAACACTTAGTAATTACACTGACATGTTTTTTTTTGACGAAACGTGATGCCCTCCTACGGTAATTATTTATTTATGGTGGTATTCGATTTGTTTTCCTCTAAGTCCGTACCCACCAATTCATGCATGCATGAACCCAAGCTCGGTAAAACTTCTTCGCGTTATTCCGAAGTACAGCAAAGAGTTTTTGCACGCAATCCTGTCTCGCCCTCTTCGACGTGACAGCCCTGTCCGGTGTGCACCGATTTACACACCTACACGAGTGCCATCTGCGGAAATCTACTCCCGTGGTTGATCTCTCGTGTGTGCATGTGTCCCGCACCATGAACTAATTGTATACAAGCGTGGGAAACTATTGGTCTATTGTACCCTGTTGGCTTACAAGTCACTGTAAGCGAGCCTGGGTCTTCTTAGTGAGAGACGCGGCGCCCTATGCCATCGAGCTTACACAAGTCACGCTTCATCTTCCTTGGTTCACGGCCACGTTGGTGTACGTTGTTGTTGCTGCGCGATCCGATCGGATGTTTCTCTTCACCGCTTTTTTGGCACGCTTGCGCGATGTTGCTATAGTGGTGGTCTGTGCGATGTTGGTGGTGGTGGTTTCTGCGATGGTGCTGAAGGACGGATGTTATGCAAGGGTGTGTGGTCTGAAGCGGAAGCAGCAGCCAAACCACGAGCCAACGCGTTGCTTCTGTAGTTGATCTTTGCCCCTGGTACCGAGAGGTGTGGTGGCTTGGGCACCGCTGCCATCTTCTCGTACCTGTTACAGCTTCTCTGTTATGTTTCTAGGGCTCATCTTTGGCATAGAAAGTGTGCGATCGTTTGGACCGGGCAATTTTGATCCGTTTGGCGCTAGTGACTCAAAGTACAAATCCGAACATGCACCCCGCGATGTTTCTGTTAGATGTGCGCTGTTGGCCGCAAGAGAACACTTTTTAGAGCCAAGTTCCTTGATCTGATGCCTCGTCGAGAAGTGTTTCTGACTATTGTTGTGGGTCTCTGCTTCTAATGAAGCATCTAGTTCAAAAATTAAAATTCCTCTATTGTGGCATTAACTGGGAAAAATATGTTTATCGACTTAGTCACATCGGCCGCCAAGTATCGCTCAGCTAACGCTAAATGTTAATTCTATGAGTGACAGTATCTCACGAAATTGCCGAACCTTTCTGCCTTTCTAGACCACGAGTTTTCAAGTCATAAATCATTGAAATCCATCCAAGTTTCATAATAAAGGCCGGATCCTTACTAGTCCTCTCTCTGCCCACGGTAAAGTGTACCAGCCGCTGGTCAGATCGAACAGCGGTCGCCTTAGCATTAGCTGTCAAGAAACCGCCACTACTGTGGCTTGGCATGGTCTGACGCACGGTGCTCATGACAGTTAGCCATGGGGGAGCATCAGTGAATTGAACTATGATTCATCCGTGACGACACTGGTGGTTGAACATAGTCAAAGTTTGGTCTCCACCCCTGCAGTCCCTTCGTGTCTAATGAATATTGCAGTGGCTGTTGCGGGAAATAGCGCGGTGGAATATAGGTGTTTGAAGAGTGCTTCGCGAGTGGGCGATTCCTGCTTTACTTAGTTAATAACTAGTGAATTTTGTGATGAAACCAGTGTGGTTCCTTTGTATGCTAGACGTTGTAGCTATTGCTGAGTTCCCTTTAATTTGGTGCGCTTGTCACCCTGTTGTATTCCAATCCTTTTATCTGGTGCGCATGTCACCCTGTTGTACTCTAATCCTTTTATCTGGTGCGCTTGTCACCCTGTTGTACTCCAATCCTTTAATCTGGTGCGCTTGTCACCCTGTTGTACTCCAATCCTTTAATCTGGCGCGCTTGTCACCCTGTTGTACTCTAATCGAATGTTGCAAGTCCCGGAATAAGCGTGTGCGGTGAGTACTGCGCGTCGGTCAGCCAAGAAATAGATGCCAGGTACGATGGCTGACCTTGCTTTGATCGCTCCATGCCTTGTTCATCGACGAAACTCTTTGGTGATCTGGCGTAAAAACGCGCCCTGTACTACGCTCTAACGAACTATCAGTACCGCGCCTGTGTCGTACGTAAACAGCTCTTTTTTTGCTTCTGCCTGGCTCGTGAATTTTTTATTATTCATGGCTGTTCGTATTTTTTTAATAACTCGAGTGTTCGGGCAAGTTGTAGTTTTAGGGAACTTCTGTTTGCAAGTCGAAGCTTGGTAAAAAACGGTGCTATTTTCTGCTGCGTTTTCTGAGACACAAGAAATACAGAGCCCGAGTGACACTGGCGTGAAGCATCCCTGCATTATTCGCCCTGATCATCACAGCGCAAGCCAAGAGGTGGGGCTTCATTGAAGTAAGGGACGACAGATGCAGCAGCGAATGTTTCATCTCGCGCAACCATCATGAGTGTAACTCCCTCTTGAAACATTTGCCAACGTTGTTATAGTGCTATAGAAGTGGTGTTTCGTGAACCTGTCATAGTCCCTGAAAATATCGGTGGAGACAAAGAGTGTTCCGGTGTCGTAAAATTGATTGGCTAAGCCATGTTTTTGTTTAATAGATGAACCTTATTCGCCCACCAACGGTAAAAACGAACAATTAATTGTTGGTAACCTGATCCGTCGTGACTTCGGTCACTGCAGCAGATACCCTCGTTGTTTAGCTGCATGTAAACAGGTCCGCTTTGGTCCTTCTCCCCCCCAATGTGAAGAACACCTCAGCCAGCGCCGCCCTCACCAACATGACGGCCTCCTTGTTGGGTACCGCCGCTGCCACCTTGCTCGTAGCACTCGTCTTCACAGTGAGCGCAACAGGAGGATTTTTGAGGGTGTTGGTGCTACTATCAGCGGAGTTAGGGTGGTTGTGGTGGTGGTGGTGTTTCTTATCATTATTCTAGCCTTGCCTGGTACATCTGCTGTCGGTGATAACGCTTTCTCTTGATGTAATTGATGCCGGAGTTACTTGTGTACCTCTTGGTACTGCTGCTGTTTGTCGAGTTACCGCTGGCCGGCAAACCATGGTGTACCATGAGTTTTTCATTACCGCACCGGCCCCTCGATCCAGTTACACGTAACAAACTTCGGCGTTTCTTCTCCAAGCCGCGAACATTGAATCCACCCCTGGTCCCAATGCGTTGCCATGTCCCACCTGCGGTTGCTCCTTCATGCGCCGTGATGGCGCGATCCAGTGCAGTTCTGGGACGAGGACACGCTGTACAAAACATGCTCTGGTGTCCACGGTATTAGAGAACTTGATACTCATATCATGACGATGCTTCGAAACATTTTACCTGAGTACATGACCATGCAAGCAGACAACACATACCCGCCGGGTCCGCCCGTTGCTTCACTACAAACTTCTGCCCCCCCCACCCACCCACACAATGCAAAACGCGGCAGTGAAACCACTTTTTGTGTGATTTCACTTGCTCCGACGACAGAATCATACTGATTCAAACCCTTGACTCGATCTTCATAACAATTATAGAATCCGATCAGGAGCCCTAACGATCAGAGCAGGCTATATGCACACACATGAGGCAGTTCTACCAACCAACACTCACACCAAACCATCAGCCAAGCAACAAGCAAATATTGTCAGCAAGCACTGCATTAGCACTTGCCACCTCTCGCATCGTCCAGACGATAGGAAGATGCCCAAGCAGTTACACTGAGTACAGATTGACCTAATCATTAACTCACCATCATCCAAGCACACAATTTCTCAGCAACGGTGCTTGACTGCATTATAAGCACCTTGGCCCACACGCTCAGAACTCTCACAGGCATTTCTGACCTCTCCATTGTACTCAACACCCTACCCAGCACATAGAAACAAAGCCAAAATCATACCCATCCTGAAAGCCAAGGCATCCACCCGGATCCCTCAAAAATTTTGGAGAGACTTTCCTCTATTAAACGAGGTTTCAGGACATTAAACTCCAAAACCACTCTTCTCGTCAGCCTCACACGAAACATCCAGAAGGCCTGAACGGAAAGGAGCCAGCCCCATGCACCTTGGTAAACCTCACTGACAATAGTGAGGCCATGTACATAGTTACATGACACATGCAACAAAAATACCTAACACGCATTCATCAATACTCAACGCCTTCATGCACGACCTACCCACATCAATACCTACATCAGCTCTTACGCTGATGACCGAATCATCGCACCCCAGAAAGACAGAACCGTAGCAACGCGCTTCCAGCAAATGTCTGAACTGATTCGAAGTCGGCTTCAAGGACAACTGAATGAATGTGTCCGCAAGCAAAACACCCCTCACATTATTAACACCACTTGAACACTGCATCCACCTTCAGGGTACACTCAACAACACTCCTGTACTCCACAGTTCCACTACCAAGATCATTGGAGTAATATTTGACTCGATGACGTTCAAACCTCTCACAAACCAACATCAACAATAAAGCCAAACTTAGACTGAACATGTCCCGGGCACTTACCACCACCACCTACGGATACTCTAAGGTACCAAGTACTACACTATTATAACAATTCAGCAGACGGGTAATTTCCTACGCAAACTACGCCTGGTCCTCTGACCTTGCTCCCATGTACACAAAATCCGTACACAAAAAACTGAACACAGCCATACGCATCGGAGCGGGTTCTACACAGACTGCACCTATGCCACATCTGCAGGATAAAACAAAGGTCCTTCCTATACATCATTTTGATGTGAG
This sequence comes from Gammarus roeselii, assembly GCA_016164225.1. Lineage (NCBI taxonomy): Eukaryota > Metazoa > Arthropoda > Malacostraca > Amphipoda > Gammaridae > Gammarus > Gammarus roeselii. Next base: position 9,176 of record SDVV010009564.1, on the reverse strand, counting down.
GGGAACACACAGTTCATTGAAAAGGTTGTGAATCCAGCCCATCTCTGTCACCACCTTCTACTGAACCCAGGTTTAACTAACCGAAATATACATAACACACCAGCGGCACACTTCGGCTTTCTTTAGACAAACATTCCCAACCGAGAGACAACACAATGCATAATGCATAAACAGATACACACTATTCTGTTTTTGCTCTGGCTGATCATAGAGCCAACACGATTTTACTGAATCAATAACCGGAAGTGGACGTGTTGTAAATGGGGTTGCCCAAAGGTGAAAGAATTTACCTGTTAAGACTAAGGTGCGAGCACCACATAGCCCCCAAGGACATACCAACGTTGACAGGAACGCCCCTTCCGATCTGTGCCTGCGGTGCCGGGGTGCGCCCAATACGGCTGATCACGGCAGGCTCAATTATAATATCACATCGACGTGTGCTCTATGGGAGCAATCGCAAGAAAGCATACATTTTCTCAGCGGTGTGTGTCTAAAACTAGAGAAGCCTCAACTGGCCGTAACATCCCAACATGCACATGTAGGTGGATATCTGGTCTTTTCGAGCTTCGCGCCGGCCGTGGCTGCTGAACCGAGGAAACTGCTGGGGCTGAGCAACAAGAACAAGACCAGTGTGTTTACTTGAACTAGTAACAAGTTGATCAATGCTGGACAGTTTTCCATGTTCTATTCGCCTGGGTTTCTCTACCTCAATGAATGCCGGTTTTTGAAGTAATTTCTAGTATATAATACGAGATGTTCACGACAAAATGCGACTATTTGGAAACAGCGAATACAGCCATCGACTACGGCTCTCCTCTCTGGTTCTCTCATAAGCGGGAAGATCTAGGTAGACTCGAAGCAGTTCAGAAGTTTCACCTCAGAAATTGCAGTGGTAAAATAAATGAATTACTATGATATTGAACGCTTTGAGGTTAATGACTTCATCGCAACGTTCAGCTGACGGGTCATCGAGTGTGTGCGATTTTTGTTTGTTTGTTCTTTTCACACTGGATATTTTTTTCTGTGATAATAACTGTTTTATTCTGATTAGAATTTTTGTAATTTCCATTGATATTTTGCTGTCACCGGTGTCTCAAAAATAGGTGCTAAGTAGGGCATTGGTACTCACACATTTGTACAATCTTGGCGTACGCTGTCTCAGCTACCCTAGACTCAATTAACACATTGACCTAAAAAGCACATATATATTTACCGGCGCCGTCGACTATCTCTCTCTGAACTTTTATACCAACCATTCTGTGTAAGTCTGCTGACGCGCACCGCAATTTATTTCTGCTTTGATCGCCATCATTTTGCTCATCCGCTCTTTAACTTGCACCTGTTCTCCCCAGGTAACGTTCGGCGTGGGCGTGTACACAGGGCTGTACGCCGCTCAGAACTACGAGGTGCCCAGAGTGGACGAGCCCGGCAAGATCTGGGAGAAAATCAAGTCCTGGGCGGATGATCACAGAAAGAAGGAGGAATAGTGCTCACAAAAAGGTGATTTGGTAGATTTTGATGAAAGGGAGGTTGGTTGGGTGCAGGAACAGAGAAATATTAGAGCTCTAGAGCAAAGGTAAGTAACCCTAATTTTGAAGGACTTGTTGTGTTGACGTGTAAATTTCCAGAACTAAGAAGTGCCTTCGGACTGCTGAACGTCACAACACATTTGCCAATACTGATTTGATCTCAATGCCTTTACCGATGATGCATGGAGCAAGATTTATTAGTCATTGAAATGCATGGCATGGAACACTCGTGAGCAAATAACGTGGTGGTTGCCTCTTTATAGTGTGGTTGGTCCACTTGGAATTGATCTTCAGCCACCTGGCCTCTAATGACGGAGAAAATTTCTGTTTACCTTGAGCGATGCCATAGAGAGGCGTCATTTGACAGGGGCAGAACTAGTTTACAAAACTGTGTGAAGTCTACTAAACACCACACTTTCTTGTCTAAACGATGGTTGCGAGTAAGGAATCTGTAAACGTTACTTTTAAGGAAACAGCCTTGTTGCTCCTGCCTCACTTGCCATGCTGAGTTGTAGACCTTGTGAATCTAATGTGGGAGGTTACTCAACGAGACACAGAATTTTGTGGTGATGCCTAACAAACAACATGACAGGTAAAAATATGTACAAAACACGCTGCCACTTACCCACACGGGGTGGTGAGATTAGTTTGACCCGTGAATCCAACGTCATCCTGATGCTAGGCGTGGGTGACCTAACTTTATCAGCCCACAGAATGTGTGCTGGGCATACATAGCCAGGGTGTAGCCAAGAACCGCCTCTGTGTCGCAGAGCGCCCTCTTTTGAGGCAGCGTTCCTATCTAGTGGCTTACATGTGGCTTGATAAACTCCCACCGTCAACTGTGCGGCCACTGCGGGGGTGCAGTGCTACTGTCGATAGCAACACACTGTACTACACTATCATTTCCTTAGTGCCTAAGTACTTGCACGCTTGTTTATGTCGGCTTACAAACTATTTCAATGCCAAGACTTTTATGGAAATATCAGAAACTGTTATTAAGTCTGAATATTTTGTTTAAGATAAGCTGTAGAGATTCGTAGATAATGAAATGAGTACTTGCACAGATTTCCCGTGAAGGCTTCGGCAAAAACGAATCTTTTCATCATTCAACGAACCGTACATCTATCTTTGTTGCTTGCTCTAATTTAATTTCTGGGTGGAGGGAAGCAGTTACTGGCCATTAAAGTATAATTTTTCTTTTCAAAAGCTTAAAATAGATCAACGGTGATGGTGAAGAATGTAAACAAGGATCTCTGGTGGGCTGGCTTGTTGTTGGGCTCACTGGTAGGCTAGCTCGTTGCCATGTCATCATTATTTGAGTTTTCAAAATGAGCGATCAAAAGTGTATCACAAGTAAGCCGTCTCCTGGACATCTTCTGGACGATGATTCCAACACTTGGAAATCTTTTAACACGTTTTATGTCATCAAAGAACACGAATTCGTTGGCGCCCGCCAGCTCGACAGGCAATGACGCCATCTTGCGATTAGAGGTGCGAAAGCTCTATCCATCACTAGTCTGAACCGCATTACCCATATCAATGATTTCGAAATTTCAAATGCGTTTTCAACGGCGTTGTTTCTTGGTGTGACTTCTGTTAGCTGCTAAAATGTCGTTGACTGTGATATTTATGAGATACCTCCTATGAAATATCATATCTATCCTGGTTATTTAAATTTTTGGTGTAAACCGCTAAAGAAATGATCGCAAAAATATTTACACTAGCCCGAGTAATATTTTGATGTGACGGTAGTTCAGATACAGAGACTATTCCGAATCTCCCAGAAAGGGGGTGACCGGCGGCACGGCGCATCTCAGACCCTCATACGCTCACAGCCTCACACTCACACAACTTAGTCATTTTGCGCTAAAGGGTCCGGCCGGTACTCTCGCGACACACACTCTGGGTCACGAGTGCGGTCCGAGGATTTGTCGTCAGCAGCAGGGGCCGACAGTTTCTCCTGGTTTACCCCCGCCGCATCATGATGGCAATGCCCCCCCTCCCCTCAACTCACGACTATCCCGACAGCGTGATGCCAAGGGCGGGAAAGCACGTCAGAGCAGCATCTAAAATCAACCATTCACCACTCACGCCTGTACATTGCGCGCTCTCTCGTTACTTCCACATTCAAGTCTCTCCTTCCTAACGCCTGATTCACACCATCCATCCACCCAAACTTCGGTCTTCCTCTAGACCTGCGACCACTCGCCTCCGCCTTCATCACTTTTTTTACCAATCTCTCTTCATCCATCCTCACCATGTGCCCGAACCATCTCAGAACACAAGAATCCACTCGGTCCTCCAGCTGATTCGAACCACGTGATTAGTGAACCTGTCTCTCAGCAACACTCCAGCTATGCTCCTCAAACATTTTATCTCGAAAACATTCAACCTTCTTCTCTCCTCTGCTCTCACCCCCCAAGCCTCAGCTCCGTAGAGTTCAGTCGGGACAACGACACTCTCATACAGCCCTCTCTTTGCTTCCATCATCAACGTCCTGCAGCTCATTACACTCCTCAGTGCACCCAGCACTTTGCACCCCTCCTTCACTCGCAACTTCACCTCATTTTCCACTAGTTCAGTCTTCTCCACATGTGAGCCCAGATACTTAAAACACTGAACTTCTTCCAACAACTCTCCATTTAGGAGGACACTATCTCTGCTAGCATCAACTTTTTATTCGACTGAAAATACTCGGCAGAGCTGATTTGAAGATTGACGAGGTCAAAAGCATAACCGCAAAGGAAAGGATACATTCATCTAAGCGAATTAAAATACAAGTTGGAGCTAAAGACGTGTCGCAGACGGAATCGACATTGAAAAGGTATGAAACCATGCTAAACAACATCAAACCTTCACACGTGAACCTCCATGTCACTGGCATCCTGCCCCATCCGAACCAAAGTAAATACAAGTTAAGCAAGATGATTTTACTTAACAATTGCCTAGCAACTTTCTGCAAAGCCTAGAAAATCTCTTTCTCTGATCATTGGGATACGATGATCGACCCAAAGTAGATCAACTTTAATAGTATCACCAATAAGGCTGGCATTAACACGTATGGTCTTGATACCATCGAAAACATCATTAAAAACATCGGCGCTGGACTTGTCAACGAAAATAAGTCAAAAAACGTAAACGATATCATACCAACAACTCCGCCAGCAGTGCCCGACAAGACAACACAGCGACCTCCGCCCGTTTCAACACGAGATACACAACAAATACAAGTGCCCATCAAAACGCCACCACAGGCCCTAGCAAAAAAGTTCCTGTCATCAATCCAGTCCGAGTTAGAGGCAGTAGTCGCAGCTCCGCTAGTACAACCCGTGTAAACAGAAACGAAAGTCTTGGCTCCGACACAAGACCTCAGAGTAGAAGCAAAATAAGTCAAGCAAATTAAGTTAATGTGACTAACGGTACTCTCAAATGTTACTACGTGAACGCTAGAAGTCTCAGAGACGAAATTGAATAGTTAAGTAACCTTGCATTGAATGAATGTATCGACATATTAGCAATCACAGAATCGTGGATGAAATTGAGCACCAGGCATTATATAAGCAGATCAACTTCTCCGCTTTCTCACTATTTTACAAAGATAGACAAGGCCGAGATGGCGGAAAAGTGCTATTTTTCGTGATAAACACTCGCCAAACTACAGGCACGACATAGTTCCAATCCAAGTAGTTGGTAAACATATAAAATGTCAAATCACTCTCGTCTATCGCCTCCCCCCCCCCTAAAAGCAAGGTTGCAGGTGATATCGATCTTTACAACACCCTCGTCAATGTTGTCACAACACAACACAGTATTGTGCTTGGCGATTCCAATATCCCCGACATTGATTGGGAAACAGATGAATGCACTGCCACCGGCCAACATCTGATTGATTTTGCAGACAATAAGTTCATGACCCAAATGGTGAAGACACCTAGACGAGGTAGCAACATTCTTGATCTCTTATTTCGTGCAAGCGACTCTCATGTCACGAACGTCGAAGGTGACAAACCTCTCGGAACTAGTGACCACAACTGTATCCGTTTTTTATAGAGCTCGAGTTGAAAACATCAACAAACTGCGAAAAAGTCCCTTACTTCAGATTAGCTAATTTTGATGGCTTAAGTAAGCCAATGGTGCTAGCAAATATATCACTCGGACAAGATGTCAATCAATCGCTTGACTATTTCTTGACTGCTCTTGAAAATATTGAACATGAACATATCCCGCGCAAAAATAGGCGAACAGCAGTCTATCAGCCCAATTACTGGAAAGGAGAATTGCAGCACCTTCATTCACGAAAGAAAGCAAAGCATTCGATAAAGTAGAGACATTCACATGACGACGCAGCAAAAATGAATATACAATTAGCAGACGAGATCTAAAGAGGGTCCTGAAACGTAAGAAGAAATGTTATGAAAATGATATTGCTGCCAATGCCAAAACTAATCCGAAATAATTTTCTAGTTATATTTCGATAAGAAACAAAAATTCAAAATCTGTAATAGGTCCTCTCGAGAACGATATTGGTGAGCTAGAAACGGACGACACCAAAATGAGTGTTATACTTGATGAATACTTTTGTTCTGTATTTACGTTAGAGAATCAGGATATTCTTAATCCTGAGGATATCAGAGCGGCAGAACGAAATGAAGCCCTCACCACAGTGAACTTTTTCCCCGCCAAAGTTATTAAATATATAGATGAACTGAAAGTCACCAAATCTCCAGGTTTAGACCAATTTCATCCCAGAATTCTACAAAAGACTTGAAACGAAATCGCCGAACATCTATCGAACATTTCCACCCAATCTCTCACAAATGGCACCTGCCCCTCTAAATGAAAGAGGCCAATGTTACCCCAATTTTTTAAAAAAGGTGACAAAAAGTGTCCTGGCAACTACCGTCCTATTAGTCTCACCTCGGTTATTGGCAAGTTGATGGAAAGTTTGATAATTGATGAAATTACAGAATTCTTAGAATCAAACCAAGTGATTGGCGACTCCCAGCATGGCTTTAGACACAACTGTTCCTGTCTTACGAATCTGCTACTTTTTTTCGAAAAAATATCAAAGTCCACGACACAAAATCTCCAATCGATATCATTTACCTTGACTTTCAAAAGGCCTTTGATAAAGTCCCCCACAAGCGCCTAATTAGTAAATTGCACAGCATCGGTATTCGAGGCGAGCTTAACAACTGCATAAAATGCTGGCTTACGGACAGACGACAGCGAGTTGTACTTAACGGAGCTTCCTCCCCGTGGGGTGATGTTACAAGCGGCGTGCCCCAAGAATCCGTGTTAGGGCTAGTTCTCTTTATAATATTCTTTAACGATCTCTATAGCAACGTACTCTCAAACATTAGCAAGTTTGCAGACGATACTAAGATCGGAAAAGAAGTGCAAACTGAACTCAAGAGTGTCAGCAGATCCAACTAGACTTGAACAAAATTGTTGATTGGTCAGAAAAGTGGCAAATGAAATTTAATGTAGACAAATGCAAAGTTATGCACATAGGTACTCATAACCCCAAACACGAATATTCAATGTCTGGAAAGGAATTCATACCCATCACCGTTGACAGAGACTTAGGTTTCACCATTAGTAAAGACTTGAAGAGCAACAAGCAATGTAATGATGCTGCCAAGAAAAGCAACAAGATGCTAGGTATGATATCCCGCACTATCTCGTACGAAAACCAACTCGGCATGCTCAAGTAGTTTAATGCATTCGTTAGACCGCATCTCAAGTATGCCGTTCAATTCTGGTCTCCATTCCTTAGAAAAGACGTAAATAAAACTGAGAAGGTTCAACGTAGAGCTACCAAACTTATCCCCTCGCTGCGGAATAAATCTTACAAAGACAGGCTTCGTGAACTCAATCTTTATTCGCTAGAGAAACGTCGAGTCGGAGGCTACATGATAGAAGTGTGGAAGATTATGAAGGGTAAGGAGAACGTCGACTGAGTGAGCCTTTTCACGTGGATACAAACGGAATGACTAAGAACAATGGATACAAAATCGTTAGAAATCGTTTCTCACAAGACATCACGCGCAATTTCTTCACGTATAGAGTTGTTGAAGAATGGAACAAACTTCCAGCGCATGTTGTAAACAGCAATTAAATCAAAACGTTTAAGTCGCGGCTCGATAAGTTCTACATAAATCGCCGATAAATAGCTAAACCGTTCCCTTTCCTGTTGTTATAAAAAGAAAAAGAAATGGCACGCGAAGCTCTCATAGACGTTCTGCTTCACAATTAATCCTCTTGCTATCAAAAGGCAACCTAGTTCAGGCCAATAGGCCCCTCAAACGTTCTACTCCAGAACTAATCCTCTTGCTATCAGAAGGCAATCTAGTTTGGGCCAAGAGTCCGGTTGTTGTCTTCCTACACTTGTAAACACTTGTAAACAGTCCTCGAGCATCTTATTACTTTACTTATACCCACGTTCACTCGAAGCTTCTTCCTATCACGCATTCTACCAAACTCGGACAATAGCCTACATAGCTTCTCCTCTGAATCCGATACCAGCGCCGTATCATCTGCAAACAGCAACTGGCTCAACTGACAACTCCGCCCTTGCGCTTCCAATAACTCCGAGCCACGATCCAACACCCTCGTGTTCACCTCCCTAACCATTCCATCCACGTAGAGATTGAACAGCCAGGGAGACAACACCCAGCCTCGTCTCAAACCCACTCTCACTGTGAACCAATCACTCCTCGCTTCCCACTCTGACACATGCTCGGCTGCCGACATCGAAAACTCTGCACTGCTTTCAACAGATTTCCACCCACTTCATACGAACGCAACACTCTCCACAGCGCTTCCCTGTCAATCCTGTTGTATGCCATTTCCAAATCCATGAAGGCCCAGAACACATCCTTTCCCTTACAAGGTGGTACTTCTCACAGACCTGTCTCACTGCAAAGATCTGATATTTAAGGGCAAAAGAGATTAAAATGAATGCTGCAACTCGAGAGGTATCAGTCTGTTACGTGTGGTTGGTAAGTTGTATGGAAGAGTGCTTATCAAAAGGATTAGAGACAGTACGGACTGCGTAATTGGAGAGGAACAGTGTGGCTTTAGGAGTGGTAGAGGGTATGCTGATCAGATTTTTGCAGTGAGACGGGTCTGTGAGAAGTACCTTGCCGAAAGAAAGGATGTGTTCGAGGCCTTCGTGGATCTGGAGAAGGCATTCGACAGGATTGACACGGAAGTGCAGTGGAGGGTGTTGCGTTTGTATGGAGTGGGCGGACATCTGTTGGAAGCGGTGCAGAGTTTCTATGTTGGCAACCGAGCATGTATAAAGAATGGGAAGCAAAGTGAGTGATTGTTTCACAGTGAAAGGGGGACTGAGCCAAGGCTGCGTGATGTCTCCCTGGCTGTTCAACCTCTATATGGATGGAGTTGTCAGGGAGGTGAACGCGAGTGTGCTATGTCGTAGCTTGGAACTGTTGGAGGCGGATGGGCGGAGTTGGCAGTTGAGCCAGTTGCTATTTGCTGATGATACGGCCTTGGTTACGTATTCAAAGGAGAAGCTAGGTAGGCTAGTTTCTGAGTTTGGTAGAGTGTGTGAGAAGAGCGAGCTTCGAGTGAAAATGGGTAAGAGTAAAGTAATGAGATGCTCGAGGACTATCGATGCGATCA